>JACXGK010007748.1:0-24350 GCA_016801125.1 Novumbra hubbsi
CTTGTTTCACCAAGACTAGGACTTTAGTTATTTGACTGCTGCATTACACTGCAGTACATGGCTTTCCAGCCCTTCTTATATTTACATATATATACCGATCACTACCACAAACTCTCCTGTACAATCCTTATCCACCAAGGATTCCTCTAGTCGTGCGATTGGGTCCTTATCATCACTCTGTTCCATCGGAACCCTTACAATATCCTCAGTAAATATTGACATGCCAGTGGTCTGATTCACTGGCCTGCAGTACAGCTGTGTCATTGTAACAAGTTTTCGTTTTTTTATCCTAGTCATGTCATAGCCACAGTACCCAAAGGCCTTGCATAGAATGCCAACCCTCCTCCAGTCCTGACGCCCCAAGGAGGAGTCTCTGATCAACTATATAAAGCAGCTTGTCCCAACTAGGCTCATCAGTCTTCAGTCTACCAACTGGTCTCTGAGGTGTTCAGTCTTCAGTCTACCAACTGGTCTCTGAGGTGTTCAGTCTTCGGTCTACCAACTGGTCTCTGAGGTGTTCAGTCTTCAGTCTACCAACTGGTCTGTGACTTCATCTTTGTCTCTGAGGTGTTCAGTCTTCAGTTGATGATGGGGGTGTTGAATCTTCTCTCTGCTCTGTTTCTTCTCTCTGTCCTTCCTCCTGGACTCTCTCGTGTGGTGGACAAGTTCAGCAATAGCACTCAGTGTGAGGAATTCTTCCTGGGTGGGAAGACACCCAATATTCCAGGTATTCTGGTTAATGGGGAGGTCCAGGACCAGAACCGCTACAAGCCAATCTGCCAGCGCTTCAATAAACGCTACACGTTTGCGACTCTCTACGACACGACAAACCGGATCCCTGTGTTCTCAGCCTACAAGTTCACCGGTACCGACGGAGGAAAAAGACCAGATGATCAACCCTGGATGATGGAGCCCCAGGCACGTCTCCTCCAAATCACATCTGTACTTGTTGATGGCTGCATCATAGATTTAAAAACATATATATTTATATATAGATATAAAATGTTCCTATTATTTTATTCAAAATATCAGCCCAAGTCTTTTGTTTTCTTCAAATGTTTTGGGTTTGGACAAGAGACGTAACGTACTAATCAAGGTGTGGTCGTGGTTCCTGCAGCTCAAGGGGAAGAGAAATATAAACATGAACGTGAGCAGTACAGTCGATCAATACGAGCTGCAGGCCGGGAACAAGGACTATTACAACTCAATACCAGTTAAGGGCGTGAAAATAGGTCAGCTGTTCCCTTGCAAACACGCTCCTGACGATGACACCAGGAGGTCCACCATCACCCTCACCAACGCCATTCCCCATGACGTGACCTTCAATGCCGGCAGCTGGAAGGACATGCAGTTAAAGGTCAGAGGTAATTTGGTTCAATGTCAAAGCAACGGCAGCGACACAGAGGGTTTTGTGGTGACCGGAGCAGTGCCCAGTGAGAAACCGGAGGACCAGTTGAAAGGCAGAGTGAACATCCCGTCTGTCATATGGACTACTGCTGTCAGAGGGAAGGGAAGTGGGTCACCCAGGCCCACTGGGGTGACAACAAGCCAGAAGAGAAAGGGGTGTCAATGACCCCGAAGACCTTGGGAGAGCTGGAAGACATGTTAGAGAAATCCTACGGTGAAGGCGTCAAGGTTTTCCCAGATGCTTGTCCATGAGATGTTATTGCCTAGGAAGAGGAGAAAAGAAGAGGCAAATGTAATGAGGGAATAAAGGAATGCAGTAAGGAAGTCAAATGTGATTGTGACTGTGCCACATGATGTCATACAAAAATGTCACCCTGTAACGTTTTGCATAAATTGTGATATGTTTTTAATACGTGACCATGATGTACATGTTCCTTAAAAAAACTCATGCAACAAGAAAAGACCAGTGTGACATTGTGTATGTTTTCCTCAACACGCAATAAGACAAGATTAGTGTGTCATTGTGAATGTTGCCAATGACTAGGAAACATTGAAAAAAGCCTTTAAGCTTAATACTTGAAATCCAATAGATGCTACCTGATCAATACACCTGCTGAATCAATCAAAGTGTGTGTATTAGTGATGTGTAGTGGGACAAGGATTACTAGAGAAGGTTGGATGTTTTTATTAGCCCAGAGCTGTACCATGGAAACAGTTGGGTCAGAGCTGTGCCATGGAAACAGCTGGGTCAGAGCTGTGCCATGGACACAACTGGGTCAGAGCTGTGCCATGGAAACAGCTGGGTCAGAGCTGTGCCAAAGAAACAGATGGGTCAGATTAGCTAATGACTTAATATACACTTCAAATTAGCTAATGACTTAATATACGCTTCAGATTAGCATGATATTAAGTCATTAGTACACAAAAAAAGTGTGCAGAGATTTTGCAGGAAGAACATTGAAATCCATGTCATTATCAACTTCTACAACTGTGCCTGGGAACGTGTTAACAGCTGCGTTCTGGTTAGAGTAGCGTTCAGCCAAAATACCCTGAAGATTGTCTAAGGACATCTGTTCTGTTATTCCAGCACTCCCATTGTCACCCCTGTGTGCTCCTTGGATAAACTCCCCCTGGATGTTCTGACAGATGAAGACGGTCCACATCACAGATTGGATGTTCACGTTGTTGATCAATGTCTTTGGCTGGTTTTGACTGGGCATCGCTCCAGTTTCCAGGTAGGCTTTTATTTAGTTTTTGGCATTTATATAGCTGCTCTCAAGTACTTTCCTGACCATGCATTCTATGTTCCGCTTGCCTGGGGAAGCATGTAGGTCAGCTGCCTCTATTGAAGATGCTCGTCTGGGGAACCACGTAGGTCAGCTGCCTCGGTTAAAGACGCTCGCTTAGGGTTTCTCTAGGGCTGGGTTAGGGTTTCTCTAGGGCTGGGTTAGGGTTTCTCTAGGGCCTCGGAACTCACTTTCGCAATCCACCTGTGACTCTGAATCTATTACCATCTTCATCAACCGCCCTCAAGACTCATCTGTTCACACAAGCCTTCCCCAGCCCCTCCCCTTCCCCTAGCCGTCCCTCTAGCCCCTCCCCTTCCTTTTTGTTCCAGTATCTTGTCACTTGAGTCCTTTTCTTTTCATTGTCTGTGTATTGTCCATTCACTCTATTAGCATGTTGCTTGTTCTGTATCCAATGTAAAGTGTCATTTGAGTTGAATGTATTATTATTATTATCATTAGAGCCTGGTGAGTGACTTCTGTAGCTATCTTGACCTTCATTTGATCTGTTTATTTTACGCCTTTAAGCTGCACGAACAACAGTCATACATTTAAATCACTCATATATCTGTTAATTCAGCTATGACATTTAAAAGATCATATAAAATCATTTTATTAAATTGTTCACAAATTCAAATATGCACTGGCCCTGACTGGCCCTGACTGGCCCTGACTGGCCCTGACTGGCCCTGACTGGCCCTGACCGGCCCTGACCGGCCCTGACCGGCCCTGACCGGCCCTGACCGGCCCTGACTGGCCCTGACTGGCCCTGAAAGCAGTATTGTACAGTGAGTCTGTGCTAAAACAACTAACTCAAATGAGATGTCATATAAATGAGGCAATGTACCTGGGGCTTAATCACCCAGGGTTGTGTTAGTCTCTTTCCTATGTCAGTAACAGTGAACCTGTAGGCTGAGATCACAGGGATCCAGTTGGTCGGTTCCTAGAGAGTCCCAAACCTGTAGTAGTTATTGAAGAACTGACAGACGGACGGTCCAGGTCTGATGAAATTATGCACAGTAGTCTTGAGTTATGGGAGGTGGACTTCACAAGTTCTCACTGCAAGCAGACAATGAGTCAGAGGGGCTCAATTTGCTATTTATACTGAACTCCAAGAAAACACACTAGTCAGTCGGACTCTGTCTTCCTCATGGTAGCAGACCCTTTCTCACTTTTTGGACTAAATTCACTGGGCAGAAGTTCAGAGTGCTTGACGGCGGCTACAGTGCGTCCTGTATAAAAGAGGGAGGTCCAGCTGATCCTAACTACCGGCCAATTCCCATCTTTCTCTGTATTTCAAAGGTGTCCGACCACGTGTTTTCATGAACTGTGCTGTTGCCATGTGTCTTCGGTCTGTCTCTTTATACACTGCTCAAAGTAATGAAGGGAACACTAAAATCACACATTCGGTCTTGATGAAGGAAACATATTAAAGATCAAAATCACCAACAAAGTATCAGCTGTATTCAAACTCTATCACAGGCTGTTCCAACAAGAATTTAATCACGGCAACGCATTATGTGACTCAGTAGTGTGTATGGACCCCGGTTTTAATAAAAAAATTAAGTGCTTATTTTTTCCTAGATTACATCAATATTAAAACTAAGTATTATCATCAAAACTATAGACATGTCATCTATTTATTGACTTATATTGTCAGGTACAGCCACACAGAAATATTAAATACATTTTGTAAACGTGTGAAGCACTTTACAAAAATAAAAACCCAATATCAATTTAAGCTTCAAAGTCAAAGTTATTGTTAAATGCACAAAATAACAGTGTCGCTCTGAGCAGTGAAATTCTTATGACATTGCACGGGACATCTACAATATGAAAGAACATGAAATAAATATCAGTGTAATAGTGCCTATGAATGTTATGTTAAAATAAGTCAATGCACATTGAATTGAGCATTTGAATTGTTCATGTGATCCATATGACAGTAGATCAATGTTGTGGTTGACAAGTCTCATGGCCTGGAGGGGGGGGGGGGGTCCTGATGCCCTGGCAACATCTATTGGTTTTCCACAAGATGTCCAAGATCTCCGGGAATTTGTGCCCATTCAGCCAAAAGAGCATTTCAGGCAGCTTTCACTTCTGTGAATTTCATCACGGCAACTCAGTAAGTGACTCGGTAGTGCGTTTGGCCCCAACATGCCTGTATGCACTTCCGAACATGTCTGGGCATCTTCCCGATGAGACGGCAGATGGTGTTCTGGGAAATCTCTTGCAAGGACACGCCTCCCCAGACCATCACTGACCCCCGCCACACCGGCCATGGATGATGTTGCAGGTAGCATGACGTTCACCACGGAGTCTCCAAAATTTATGTCTGTCACATGTGCTCAGTGTGAACCTGCTCTCATTCAGGAAGACATGTGAGCACAGGTCCCACTAGAGGACATCAAGCCCTCATGCCCCCCCATGGAGTCTGTTTCTGACAGGTGGGTATGTTCTGAGTGTAATTTTATCACTGTAACCATAAAGATTCTATTATATTCTCAGTGTAATTTTATCACTGTAACCATAAAGATTCTATTATATTCTCAGTGTAATTTTATCAGTGTAACCATAAAGATTCTATTATATTCTCAGTGTAATTTTATCAGTGTAACCATAAAGATTCTATTATATTCTCAGTGTAATTTTATCAGTGTAACCATAAAGATTCTATTATATTCTCAGTGTAATTTTATCACTGTAACCATAAAGATTCTATTATATTCTCAGTGTAATTTTATCACTGTAACCATAAAGATTCTATTATATTCTCAGTTTAATTTCATCAATGTAACCATAAAGATTCTATTAGGTCAATAGGCAACAGGTCAGCAACAGGTCAGTAACATGATTATTGGTATAAAAATATCATTCCAGAGATGTTTTTACAGGTTCTGCTGCCATCCAGATGAGGTCTATTTCAGGGAAGGTCTTGTTTATTTCTCCATTCTGATGTATTACCACAGCATGGCTCCGTAGTAAACAAGTCTGGGTGCTAAACTGGCCTGCCTGCAGACCAGGCCTGTCAGCCACTGAAAACCTTTTTATTTTATTTTTTAAAGGCCTAGGTAGCCAAGGCACATTCTAGCACCCACCCACTGCTTTACTGTGTCAAACCTAAAAATCTAAATCTATAAAAGATTTACATGGGTAAACTAGAAAGTTTGTACATGAGTACCTTTTCAAAGTGTCAGAAATATACATTACTAATGTATGAAGTTTGGGTTCACTAAGAAATTACCTTGTAAGACATACATGTGTGTGTATGTTTGTATGTGTATGTTTGTATGTGTTTACCAGTATCCATATTTTATTAATGTCATTCAAATTCAACCCTCCTTGTCTGGATTTAACCACTGAAGGAAGAATCTCTGAGAACTATTTAAAACATCCTGTTCCGACAACTAGGCTCATCAGTCATTAGTTCACCAACTGGTTTTTGTTACATCATCTTTCTCTCTGAGGTGTTCTGTCTTGAGTCTAACAACTGGTCTCTGATGTGTTCAGGCTTCAGTCTATCAATTGGTCTTTGAGGTCTTCAGTCTACCAACTGGTCTGTGTCTTCATCTTTGTCTCTGAGGTGTTCAGTCTTCAGTTGATGATGGGGGTGTTGAATCTTCTCTCTGCTCTCTTTCTTCTCTCTTTCCCTCCTCCTGGACTCTCTCATGTGGTGATAAAGTTCAGTGATGTCGCTCAGTGTAAGAAATTCTTCCAGGGTGGGAAGAGTCCCAATATTACAGGTGTTTTGGTTGATGGGAAAGTCCAGGACCAGAACCGCTACAAGCCGATCTGTCAGTACTTCAACAACATCTACAGGTTTGCGACTCTCTACGACACGACCAACAGGATCCCTGTGTTCTCAGCCTACAAGTTCACTGGTACCAACGGAGGAATAAGACCAGATGATCAACCCTGGATGATGGAGCCCCAGGTACGTCTCCTCCTCCTTTATATCAAAACACATCTAAAGAACAATCTGCACCATCCCGGACATATACTTGCCATTCAATTTCAGCTAAATTATAATGTGGTTAACATAAATGTGATTAATGGAACTAAATTGTAATCCTGTGAATGCTGAAGAAGCACTTAAATGCACTCCGTAGTCATTTATTATTATCATCTGAAGGGGCAGATACATTTGGGATTGAACAGTAGTTTGCCTGGAAATAGTGGAGGATGACTTGGAATCAGACT
The DNA here is from genome assembly GCA_016801125.1 of Novumbra hubbsi. Taxonomy (NCBI): domain Eukaryota; kingdom Metazoa; phylum Chordata; class Actinopteri; order Esociformes; family Umbridae; genus Novumbra; species Novumbra hubbsi. Next base: position 6,894 of record JACXGK010007748.1, read on the forward strand.
TCCACCACAGGGAGGAGATTCCAGGAAAACACTGACAGCAACCCCAATGATTGGTTATCGGCGAGCAGTTTGCAGTTGGTGATTGCATAATAATGTCAGTTACCAAACTGTAACGAAATGTCCCGTCTACTTTCGTACTTTACCGACCTGGAAAACCGGATGAATGATGAGAAAGAAAACTTTAAGGCTTTTCCTTTAATAGTTACGAACGCGCCGTTGTTTGGATCGTAAACAATCCCAACCCTACGCGACCACGCCTCTCTGCCCCCTACTTTAGACCGCCGTGAGACAGGTTAGTTTGACCCTATTGATGTGTTGTTGCAATAGTAATCCTGCTCAGTACGAGCGGAACCGCAGGTACAGACATTTGGCGTATGTGCTTGGCTGAGGAGCCGATGGGGCGAAGCTACCATCTGTGGGATTATGACTGAACGCCTCTAAATCAGAATCCCCCCTAGAAGGAATGATAATGTAGCGCCATGGGACTTCGATTGGCGGTGAGTAGAGCCGTTCGGTACTTGGCTGGTGTACGGCGGGATAAGTGTAGGCGCCTCTCCAGAATCGTATCAAACGTTTGTGGATAACCTGGTGCTAAATCACTCGTAAACGACCTGATTCAGCTCTGGAAAAAATGTATACCAGTTTCACAAAAAATGAAATAAGGAAAATAATGAATGAAGAAAAGAAGGGTTTAATGTAAGCGACTACCGCAATTTGAACCCTTCGGTTCCTCACTCAAAACTTTGCTTTTCAACTTTTTGGAAATGAAATGGTTCAGTGCTTCACCAGCATAGATAATAGAACAGTAGATGGACTGCTGTCATAGAGCCCCTATGAACCAGAACGGATCAATTTGACAACCATCTTACCTGGGACCAGTTGTAAACACACAGTAGAAGAGCCATTTTACGTTCTTAGCCTGATAACATTTCCTTAATACTATCTAAAAAACCAGTCATGTCCAGCACAATGCACACAACTTTTCCAAATATTAACAAACAAATCCCTTTGAAGTACTTTTCAATAATGTATTTTTTTAAGAGTATAAGATGCCTATGGTCTGTAGGATGGCACAGGAAAGTAGGCCCTACTTTAATTATACTTTAGTGCAAATGTATATGTCTTTATTTCTGAAGATAACAATTCACTGTGCATTTACATTATAATACATGTATGTATTCTGTTGTAACTTCCTGGTAGGGGGTCCTATTGGGGTGGGGTGTTAGTTATAGTGCGTGTGTGTTTGTTAGAGTATTGCCTCTGGTTGGTTGTTATTCTCGCGAGATGTTAAGGGGATAAGTAAGGGCCTATCGCCTGTTCAACGATTAAACTTGTGTTAGTTCGCAAATTTTGTCCGTCTCCCTTTCCGTTGACCCAGCTCGGGTCACTACAGTATAGACAATATTATAATTGAATTGCATTAATTAATTACGAATGGTGTAAGATTATGTTTTTATTTCTGTCCTAAGATACTGTTATCATACCAATTTCAGTTGCCTAGCTTGCTTAGATTGGTAACCTGGCTACGTTTTGTGGACAAACACTACCCAACATCGCCATCTGCTGATCTAGTACAGTAATTACGTTTTTCGACTAAAACGCATTTCAATAAGTTGTGGGCAGCATTTATCAATATTTAACTGTAGCAAGCTAGCCGAGTCGTTCCTTTTTTTATGAATTATGATACTGTCCAGTTGAGTAGCTCAACAACAACCGTTAGCCCAGGATAGCTTTCTAATTTATTAAATACATTTACCCTATACAAAGTTAAGTATTGTTTGTTCTCTAATACTGATGCATGAGAAATGTTTCCCACCTCAATCGTATATCCTTTCCCTGGACCAAATCACTCACTCGTGTTTAGTGGCTTGACTCCCAGGTAAGGTGGCGGACCTTTTGGGACGTAAGATAGAAGTACAAGTCCCATCTGTGATTTATGTACATGATCACAAGGCTGAATCACGTGGCTCAACCTCTCGGTGCCAAGATCACTTATGTCCATTGGAAGTGAATCGGGCGACGCTCCCACTCCAGTTTAGTATCCGTTATTAATGTCTTTGGGGTTTAGATAAGGATTTTATGAGTTTATGTTATGGTAGTTTTCAGTTCTATACAAAAAATAATGTCCATCCCTGTAGGATTCACATAATTCCAAGCAGGACTGTACAAAACATGCTTATTTATTTTTGAATATCAGCCGACATCTACAGAGGTAGACGTGAGTTTTTTGTGAATTAATGTATTATTCTTATTTTTGCAGCTCAACAATATTAAAGATTATCCATCAATGAGGGTGTCTGGGGAAAAACCGATACAAACATCAGGCTGGAAACCAGGACTATGAAAACTCAATACCAAATAAAGGTGTGAATAGAGGTCACCTGTTCCCTAGTCAACATGCTCCTGATGATGATACCAGGAAGTCCACCTTCACCCTGACCAACATTGTACCCCAGGCTGAGACCTTCAATGGCGGCAGCTGGAGTAGGATGGAGTGTGCGGTCAGACACATTCTCCAGAACCAATGTGTAGATAATAACAATAATATAAACAGCTACGTGGTGACCGGAGCGCTGCCCAGTCAGAAAAACAAACTGAACAAGCGTGTGAACATCCCGTCTGTCATGTGGACCGCCTTCTGCTGTTACAACCGCCAATCAAATAAGTGGATCGCCCAAGCCCACTGGGGTGACAACAAAGACAACTCAACAGGAAATCTACCTAATAAAACCTTGAGAGAGCTGTATCAAATGCTGAAATCATTCTACCTGGCAGATGTTCAAGTGTTCCCAGATGAGTGTCCGATTAATTATATTTTTTTACTCCAGGGCAGAGAGGGAAATGTACTTGAGGAATGTGTCTATGATGAGAACTGTGTCTGTAATCCAGACCCCATCAGTCCAACAAAACCCAACCCAATGAAACACATTGAAATGTAGCGTTCTTAAAACCCTAAAGGTCAAAGGCCTTCTTAGGATGACCATAATCAGTCAGCACTATCTTGACCTTTTGACCTCTCAGAAGGTCATCCTTTATAGTAGAATGATGTCATTTATATTGTGGATTCACAAAACCCTTAACTAGTATGAGGATGAATAGATAACATAGTTTGAAAAGACTCCTTGAGTATATTGGTGAAAATGTGTGTGACTATATATATATATATATATATAGAATATATAAGAGAATATAAAAACGTATGTTGACGTAGTTGTTTTTATTGAGAAGCACATAGTATCCTCCTACAAGTAAGCTTTTTATTTCTAATTTGAACATCCCCTGGGGTTCAAAAAACCATAAGTTGTTTATTGTATGAGCGTATAACATAATGAACAGAAAAACTGCATTATTTCTTTCAAAAACTAAAATAATGTGAGTAGTAAAACCATTGACTATTGAATAGCATACCTTATGAAAATGAATGATACAATATTTAAAAATGTCTGTCTAAACAACATTCAGCTGTGACTTCCCTGTACACCATTTTCTCAACAAATAACCATGAAACTAAAAATGAAACTAATAATAGTACTGCGCAAAATAAAGTTTCTGAGGGAAACAGGAATTGTTGAATACTATCATAAATGTATCTCTATTCAGATTTAGTAATAAAGTGCCAAGTCCTTTTGACAAGCATTTCAGCTGTGTTATCAGAAGGATCCTGAATGCACTGGATAATCTAACTCAACAGAAGGGGAGTTAAATACACAATTCAAAACCCCATGATTCCTTAATCACTTACTAAACACTAACTAGTTACAATACATATGAAGAACTAGTTAAAGCAGCATCGTTAGTCTTCAGTCTACCAACTGGTCTGTTACTTCATCTTAGTCTCTGCGGTGTTCAGTCTTCAGGTGATGATGGGGGTGTTGAATCTTCTCTCTGCTCTCTTTATTCTCTCTTTCCCTCCTCCTGGACTCTCTCATGTGGTGGACAAGTTCAATGACGTTCCAGATTGTGAGTCGTTCTTCATGGAACAGAAAACTCAAAATATTCCAGGTGTTTTGGTTGACGGGATTGTCCAAGATCAGAACATATACAAGCCGATTTGCCAGATGTTCAACAATGTCTACAGATTTGCAACACTTTATGACACAGCCAGCAAGATCCCCGTGTTTTCAGCGTACACCGTCACTGGTACTGCAGAAAGCATAACTAGACCAGCATGGAAGATAGAACCGCAGGTAATTCTGATCCCTTCACCTGTGTGCTGTTTTGGTATTGGACCATTATGTCCATATTAGCGTTATATTAAACCTAACAGTTTAACTGATTTACTGTCTTCCTAACCCAGACTTGACAAAACATGCTTGGATTTTTTATACCAATTAACACAAACCAGTGATTCAAATGGGGTTCATGAGACACAATACATTTTCTGATATTGTTATTCAAGACAAAGTCCATTGGCCGCGCTCTAATCAAACATTTCAGGTGTGTTGCAACAAGAGACGGTCATCCTGCTTGGCTAAACGTGGGTGGAAAATCTAGAGTTCAAGATCTAGAGTGGCAGATAGTTTATGACTTTTTCATATTGTATTAATAATTTTCAATATTGTATTAAGCATTTTCCATATTGCATTCAGCATTGGGATTATGATACATTCATTAATTGACTAATTGCCACAACAATTAACCAACATGTCAATACATTTTCAATCAACATGCTTCTTCCATTGGAGCTCAATTGACATTATTTTGCACAAAAAAATGAATACCCATTTCGAATTAAATATTTTCCTACTAAATTATTGGACATACACTAACATGTGTATGATCTGAGAATTAATAATAATTCATCTTTGAACTATAATTATTACATAGTTTCAAATGTGTTTTGAATGTGTCTTCTGCAGCTGGATAAAAAGGATGGGGACCCAAACATGGCATTGGCTATACCAGGAGTCGATTACGATAACCAGGCTGTCAAGAAGGACTATGTTGGGTCAGAGGTCGCAAAAAAGGTCAACAGAGGTCACATGTTTCCTAATGTGTTGCAATCGATGAAGACACTAAGAATTCCACCTTCACCATGACCAACTGCGTTCCGCAAGCAGTTTCCTCAAATGCATACAGCTGGTGTAGGATGGAGAGGAAATGCATACAGCTGGTGTAGGATGAAGAGGAAATGCACACAAGTGGTGTAGGATGGAGAGGAAATGCATACAGCTGGTGTAGGATGGAGAGGAAATGCATACAGCTGGTGTAGGATGGAGAGGAAATGCATACAGCTGGTGAAACATGGAGAGGAAAGTCAAAAAGATAATCGAGGAAAACTGCAAGGATGCCAACAAGAAAGCATACCTGGTGACGGGAGCGGTTCCTGGGGGCGGCAAACTGAACAACCGAGTGAACATCCCGTCTTATCTGTGGTCGGCTTACTGCTGTTACAACAGTGACCTGCAAGACTGGATGGCCAAGGGATACTGGAGCAAAAATGAACAGGAGGTGTGTGGGGAAAAAAGGTTGATTCCAAAAACGTTGGAGGTTTTGTATGAAGACCTAGAGCCATTCTACCCCAGTGATAAAGTGAAAGTCAGTTTATTTTCTCAGCACTGTCCAGTTGATTTTAAGCTAAAGGTGGCAGGTGAAGACGAGGAGGATGAAGAGGATATTGAGGCAGATGTCAGTGGGCAGGATGAGGATTGTCCCTGTCCTACGGGCATGGGTCAAAGGTCAAATCTTTCAGGTGATTGACGAATATCTGACGGTTATAAAAATATTCCCATAAGGCTGAATAAACTCATGCTAAAATCCTTCTACAACAATAGAAACCATTAATAATAATGGTATTGTATCATGAAAGAAGTGTAATCATTTGGCTTTTAAAAGTACATCAAAAGAAATATCCACGTCTGTGAATAACAGTAACAGGCATTATAGTACAAGACAATTCCATGTCTTATCAACAACAAGCCAACATGCTACTGATGCTAGTCTTTATGTCAAGTTAAGTTAACAAGCCCTGCTTGTTAAAAGGGCTGCATAGGAAATGACTGCTGGTTTCAAAGGGCTGCATAGGGAATTACTGCTGGTATTAAAGGGCTACATAGGGAATGACTGCTGGTATTAAAGGGCTTTATAAAACTAATCTGATTGATTGAACAGATTGTCATTTCGGACACACTAAGAATAATTTGTTTTTCCAGACAGAGATGTTCTAGGCATTTTCAGCTCACTTCACCTGTTCATGTTAATAAAATTGCAATGTTCCTTCCTTTTCTCTGCCTGTTTCTCTCTGCTCTTCATGTGATGTTTGGTGCGGGTTGACTGATCTTCAGACAACTCCAGTAGATAATTCTGCAGATCAGGCAGCATATGCAAACCGATAAACGGACCGGTGAGAACATTTAAATGGGGAATTTCTCAGGTACTGAGAATAATTTGATCCAACTAAAAATATTTGAATCAACTTCAAACATTAACTGAAGATGTCTTCAGGTCATTTATGCTTGTATTTATGCTAGTAGTACAGTAAAAATAGTACAGAAGGACACTTTAAATAAATTATATGGGTTTGTACAGCAACATTTGTGCCAACAATATCAAACTGCAGCAAGCTAAAATGAATATTATTGATGAAGCACTGTGGATTTACACAGAACATTTACCACATAAGTAAATGTGGTAACAATGAGTACGCAATTGTTGTTCGGTTCCAATGTGTTCTGTTGGTATTACTACAATGGTTGAGCACAGACTCTTCAGTGGAAAACACTTTCTTAAAGTTATATTGTTGTCGGTTTCACTTTCTTGGTTTCAATGCAATGTTCCATCTTTCTCTCTCAGTCTGTTTCTCTCTGCTCTTCTCTCTCGTTTCATTTTCTCTCTCTTGTAGCAAGGAACTCCCCCGAAACCCTGGACTGGGGTTCAGACAGTTATTCTTCCATTTGACAAATATGTCAAGATAATTGAATTCGGTTTCTGGGCCAATACAATGTGTCTGGTTTCATGTTAAAACAAATAAATTGCCCTTTTAGTCCACAAGCAGGACTTTTCGGTTAGGGCCTTCAAGGTCCACATAAATTGAAGACATCTCAGTGGGACTGTTTGGAATGACTGTGTTCCAGGAGTAAAAAGATGTCTGCCTGAAGTAGTTGAAACTGTGTGTTATAACACTTTAAGCTACACCTTTGTTAAGGTTAGACAACTACTAAGGTTATTACAACGCTTTCCTATCTGGCTACGCTGATAAGAAACAAAATAAACTTTTCTCTAGTTCTCAATAAATCCATTAGTTCTAACTGGGACGAACATTTTTTAAAACCATTTTAATCACATTACTCCAGTATTAGTCTCTCCACACTGATTGCCTGGGGCTAAGGGCTGATTTTATGGTTTTATTGTTTACCCACAAAGCATTGCGTGCTCCCACCTTTCTCTCTAAATTGACCATCCATTACATACTGGGGACCAACAGATATGGAATTTGTAGCACTAATGCCCATTGAGTGTGATTTGGGGGGACAATGGACAATATACACATCCGATAATCAATATCAAGAAATTCGAAAATGTGGACGCCGAAGAATATGAATGAAGGACCCTTATACAAAACGTTCTTTAAATAAAGTTGTATTTTTATTGATAGAGGAAATGTGATTTTACCATGTTTTTAAATAACACACGTTTGTTATACCGGGCAAATAAACGGGGCATTTAAACTTCCACACAATTAAGGTGAATGCATGATTCAATATTTTGTTTGTGGCATTTGTCTTTTCTAAGGACCCACAGGGAATAAAAATACATTTGTCTATACAAGGATATTTATGAACAATACAGCATCTCATGCCTAAAATAATCTATAACGCCAAAATAATTCCATTCTGCTTTTGCAGGAAAACGTTTACTTATTCCTTATCTGACATCACGCTCTTATAGCTCAGTCAAACCGTCGCTGAAAAAAAATCTAAATAGATCAGTAGGCAACTTCAGATGTCTATCAAGACGTAGGTGGATTATAACTGTCGAGGGCTCTATTCATCACTTTCAGTGACCTGCTGAGTCTTCGTTTTATTTAGTCCATCAGCATCCTCTTTCATCCTTAAAAATCATTTTACTCATGATTATCTTTCTAGCGAACACAAATGTAAAACAAACTGCATGCGCGGACATCACGCACGCCATAAACGGGCAACTTTTGTCAACGGGGACGTTACTAGTAAACAAATTCAACTAATATTTGTAAAACGAGTTACATTTTGGTCAATGTTGCAACTCATTCAAATACTTTACAGTTAAATATTTTAGTTTAACCAGTGTGAAGGCTTTACAGTTAAATATTGAAGTTTAACCAGTGTCAAGGCTTTGCAGGTAAATATTAAAATGCAACCAGTGTGAAGGCTTTACAGTTAAATATTGAAGTTTAACCAGTGTCAAGGCTTTGCAGGTAAATATTAAAATGCAACCAGTGTCAAGGCTTTACAGTGAAATATACAGTGTTTACAGTGTTCTCTCTGCTACAACTGGTGTCAATACGGTGACACTGATGCCTGATGGTGTTTAGGATGTGTTCTATCTGCTACACAGTGACAGCCAAAGCCTTTTGGGGGCCCTTACCAACATTTTAGTTGAGTCCCAAGCGACCGCTTATGTTGTTTCTGCCAAGGGCCTGGCCGGTCCTGCTGCTACAGCTGGTGTGAATAAAGCGTTTGGGCCATTTGAACCCAGAACCTTTCTTGCATCTCCAAAAGGATTTTGTCCTCAACCCTTGCTTGCCTCAACAAAATACACAAAATGAATAGTCTTCTTCACATTTCTTCTAGCCAGCACACAAGATTTCAATAACTTTTCACAACACCAGAAATGTTGTTTATTGCATTATTGTTTATTTATATTTTTTTATGTTATATATATTATTTTTATGAACAAATATGCAATTACTGACCGTATAGCTGTCACGTCGCCTCCTGGTGGCGGGCCTACCTCCTGGCGCGTGGCTCCCCGGCGTTCGTCGTAGCCGGCCTTCTAGTGCCATCGTGTATGTTTGTCCTGTTTCCCATGTCCTGTGAAGGCACCCTTCCCTGATCCCCTTCAGCTGTGCCCACTTTAGCTGGGTATTTAAGCCCCTGTGTGTCTTGTCTCCGTGTGTGTTATTGTTGCTGTTTTGTGTTATACCAGTACCTTGTACGCTGTACTGTAGGATTGAGAAACGCTGTTTCTATCTACTGGTTTCCGTGCCTGCGAGCACAATTGCTTTTTTCATTCTGCCTTGCGAGGCTTTCCTGAGTCGTTCGTAAATAAACCGAACACGTTTGTACTCACCTGCGACTTGATCCCCATCCTTTACACACACTAACCGTCACAATAGCTTTAAACAGATTGTAGCCTAAGGCATTTGCACAGTATTGTAGATAATGCCATCTCTATCATAACCACATTTATATTTTAGTAATTTACATAATATTTTACTTATCTAATTCAAACTTTTCAGTTATTCACAAGGTCAGAAAAAGGAGTGGTATCTGCTTCTTATTGTTTTAATACCCAACTCACATCAGGGAAAGGTGGGCTGAATCCAGTGTCAAGGCCTTACAGTTGAATATTACAGTTAAACCTGTGCCAAGGCCTTACAGTTAAATATTACAGATAAACCTGTGCCAAGGCCTTACAGTTAAACCAGTATCAAGGCCTGTCGCACAGTTTGACTACGGCTCATGACCACTGGTGATCTGGTTATTCGGGCATCAGGAAAGCATATGACCAGGTTCTTGGATTGGGTTTGCTGGTCAGGGCTACAACAACAATGTGCTGTTGTTGGGGGTACTGGAGGACGTAGTTGGGAACCCCTGGTCTACCACTATCAACCAGAGAATCATCATTCAGCAAAACAAAAGAAAAGTGTGAATGCCAGTCTAGAATTTGAATACAGATTATACACAATTATTTATCAAAAGGATCAAATCCACATTTAGAAATACATTATAGGATACATTGTAATGTTGAACGTAGACTAAAATATCTCTAAATGATATAGACAAAATAGTTATTTTGTTTAGTGGTCCTTGTCCAAGACCAGGTATCCACAGATTGGCCAGATGGCCCAGGGAGGTTCTGGATATCGTCTGGTACAGACAATCATACAACTGCAGTCAGTAGTAGTTGTTCCCAACACCTGTCGCCAGAACATTTTGCCTTCGGCTAATGACCACTCATGGTCCGGTTGTTTGGGGATCTCAAAAACATACGAGCTGGTTCTTCTGAAATGTTTTGGCCAGGGCCGAAGGCAGCTGTAGCTCAGTTTTGCCATACATACATTCGTGTGCCAGATTAAAGGTAAACCAAATCAGGTGATTTGTGGCTTTAATCTGACAAAAAATGGAAGGAATGTTTACCAATAAGGGACACATTAGTATCCAATGAATGACTCTTCTGTGCAATCTGACCTCTATGAGGGGTTTTTTTATGCCCAGAGAAAATGCAAATTCAAAATGTTTATACTAGATAGAAGTCTCTTTAAAGCTATATAAAGGCCTGTCCCAACTAGGTTCATCAGTCTTTTTCTACCAACTGGTCTCTGTTACTTCATCTTTGTCTCTGAGGCGTTCAGTCTTCAGTCTACCAACTGGTCTCTGAGGTGTTCAGTCTTCAGTCTACCAACTGGTCTGTTACTTCATCTTTGTCTCTGAGGTGTTCAGTCTTCAGGTGATGATGGGGGTGTTGAATCTTCTCTCTGCTCTCATTCTTCTCTCTCTCCTTCCTCCTGGACTCTCTCATGTGGTGGACAGGTTTAGTTCTGTCCCTCAGTGTGAGGAATTCTTCCAGGGTGGGGAGACTCCCAATATTCCAGGTGTTTTGGTTGATGGGAAAGTCCAGGACCAGAACCGCTACAAGCCAATCTGTCAGTTCTTCAACAACGTCTACAGGTTTGCGACTCTCTACGACACAACCAACAGGATCCCTGTGTTCTCAGCCTACAAGTTCACTGGAAGTGCAACAGGGAGACCAGATCCACCCTGGATGATGGAGCCCCAGGTACGTCTCCTTCTCCTTGATATCAAAACACATCTAAAGAATAATCTGCTACATCACAGACACAAAGATCTGCTTGAAAGTATGTGAACCCCTTGTGCCATTATACATTTTTAAGTCTTCACCATTAATCTTTTTTATATGACTCAAACAGGCTTTTTGTTATGAAATCTATATGTTGGTTTTAGAGGAAATTGTCTCCAGGGGAAAAACAAAGTTAATTTCTGCAGGTGCCGAGTGAACCCCTATCAAACTGAAACTAAGTGAACCCCTATCAACATTGTACTTACCCAGTTGGTTAACTGGTTTAACAATCAGATGGGTAAAGAATTGTGTACCAATTAAACCAATAAAAATACAGACATTTAGATAAACATTTTGGAAACCTGGTGTATTTGGTGTTGTAATTTACCAATGTCAAACACAGTGCCGAGGGGGAAGCGGATAGTGAGAGCACATAAGTCTGCTAAAGGCAAAACCACCATCTCAAAAAGATCTCTAGCAGAACTAAATGTCTATACTTAGGCTAAATCATGTACATGGGGTGTTGACACAGAACAAAAACCAATGTGTGGTTTTGCAAGAACACACAATTTGTCCTGTAATGTGTTAATGTTGGTACAGGACATCTATTTATGTAGGTAGTTATTTTGCATGAACAATAGCCCAAATAATATAAACTATACATAAGATAAAATCTTGTTATAAATTAATAATAAGCTGGGCTAGAGAATGTTTAACATCATTCATTTATTTATTTTAACTAATGACGAATAAATACATAAATAGTGATAACACATAATCCCCCCTCCAAGAATGACCGGATTAACTCAGTGTATAAAGACAGTTTTTCAAACAACCACCCTGAACACAAGAACATTCATTTTGTGAAACCAGAAAAGCTCGAAGTATAGAGCAGTAATGTTGTATCTATGTGTAAAATACATTCATGTTCAGTTACTGTAGTAAAATGTAGTAAAAGGATGAGATTGCCAAATACCTTTATGTTAACAGAATTATAACAAAGCTGAGCAAGCTATATTAATATGTATATACCCTAGGGATATTGTCAAGAGTCTTGTTTTTGAAAATAAAAATAGCGTGGTAGGGCAGCTACGGTAACAAATTCTTAAAATGTTACATTCAACAAGGGTTTTCTGTTTAGTTCATAAAATTACTAGTCTTTTCCAACACTCTACATACACTTTTACAGGCAAGTTCCTGAACTGTATCGAAATGTCCCGTGTACTTTTGTACTTTACCGACCCGGAAAACCGGATAAATTATGAGAAAGAAAACATGGCTTTTTCTTCTATAGTTACGAACGCGCCGGTGTTTGGATCATTACAGTCCCAACGCCACTTGACCACGTCTCTCCGCCCCCTATTTGCCACCTTCAAGACCTAGCCAGACTACCTTATTAATACTGGTTATCGCACTGTGATCACATTTACACATTTGATTATCTTATGAACAATGTATATTGCTTAGCCTGTTGCTTAAGAACAATTAGATAAATGCTGTTCACATGCAGCTAGTTGTTCGCTCATATTAATGTACTTGCTGCATCAACATAAAACAATTGTCTGTGTTCCTGTAAAAATTACATTTGTTTATGACCTGTTTGAACATGAACAAATCACACTGTACACGGTTAGTAAATGCATTTACAAAAACTTCCGAAAGTAAGGGATATCATTATTAAATGGTTGTGTCATTGTTCATCATTCGTTCATGTTAACTGCGGTGTTCGTTAATGGTAGTTCGCGTACCGTTATCGGAAGGATTAACGATTAGTTATACTTTACTATTAGAGGTGAACACTGTTACAAAACCATTCGTTGTTCAACGAAAGATATTTGTTTGGGTTTTAAGTCTTCAACCAATCTTGTTCAGAAGGGACCTCAGGTTATTAAAATGTTTAAAAGTAGACCATTGTCACGGTTGTGGGTGAGGTAGAAACCATTTTCAGACATTGATACAAAGAAGCGAATTTATTAAAACAACAAAAACGTACTTCACACGGATTAAATTAAAGGTGCTGAAACAAGCAGCCAAAAAATACACAATAAAACTAAACAACTAAAAACACACCAAAACGTGACAGGACTTACTTTGAACTTGTACAGCATCCACAATGAGCAACAATCGGTGACAGAAACAAAGGACATATAAACACACACATCACAGAGTGCCAACAGGTGCGCGTAATGTCCAAAGTGTGCTTCAAAATAAAAGTGCTCCCCAAAATACGTTACACCTATATTGTTTCATGACTTTATTCAGAGGACAACCATAGCTGAATCTGTTTTGAAATGATTTTGAAAAATTGCGTTCAGAAACAGAACATGTGTTAATTTACCATATAATATAATAAAAAATACCAATGTCCCCCTGCTTATATTTTGGAACGACCATTGTAAAACCACTATGATCCCCTCCCAACGTAATAATAGTGCATCTGTGTTTGGATACAGATGTGACGGGTTTTCGAATAGGTGCCGCCAAATATGTTTTGTATAGGACACATCCATGTAAATAAAAAGGTCCACGTCTTTCAACTAATCAGTTAAATGTATTTTGCAGGGATGGTTCAGTGCTTCACCAGCATAGTTAACAGAAAAGTAGATGGGCTTCTATCATAGAGCCCCTACGAACCAGAATGGAGCAATTTGACAGCCATTTTACCTGGGACCGGTTGTCAACCCTATATAATAGAAACACACAGTAGAAGTGGCATTCTTAGGTTTTTATAACAGTTCCAAATTTGTATATAAAAAAACCAGTGTCATTCTGGGCACAATGCACACACTGACTTTGAAGTAGTTTTCAATAATGTATTTATTTAATAGTACAAGATTACTATAGTCTGAAGGATGGTACAGTATGGTCGGCGCTACTTAAATTATACTGTAGTGCAAATGTATATTTCTTTATTTCCAAAGTTAACAATTACTCTGTAAATTCACATTTTAATGGATGTATTGTACAGACATTGAAATATTATAACTCAATAGTGACATTATGCGAAACGATGCAAGCTAGGCAACGGAATGTGGTATGATAACAGTAGCTGAGGAATTGGAGGACAGAAATAAAAGTAACGTTACGTTTTTGTGGACAAACACTATTTTTGTGTTTTTGTGGGCAGCATTGATTAATATTTTACTGTAGCAAGCTAGCCAAATATAAACACCATGTAAAATAACATTACGACCAACCACACCCCTGATAGTTACGTGTATGAATTTGAGTTTATTTTAATGTTTTATACAAAAATGAATGTCCATCCCTGTAGTCCATCCACATACTTTCAAGCAGCACTTTACACACAAAAAAACATGCTTCTTCTTCTCTGAATATCAGCCGATTTCTTCATTGTGAATTCCTGCTGTTATTTCTGCAGCTCAACAATATTGGCGATAATTCATTAATGAGGGTGTCTGGGAATGACCTATACCATCATCAGGCTAGAAACATGGACTATACTAACTCAATACCAAATAAAGGTGTGAATAGAGGTCACCTGTTCCCATCTTCACACGCTCCTGATGATGTTACCAAGAGGTCCACCTTCACCCTGACCAACATTGTGCCCCAGGCTGTGACCTTCAATAATGGCAGCTGGAGCAATATGGAGGAAAAGGTGAAAGACATTCTCCAGTACCAATGTGTAGATAATAACCACAGAATAAACGGCTATGTGGTGACCGGAGCGCTGCCCAGTGAGAGCAACACACTGAACAACCGTGTGAACATCCCGTCTGTCATGTGGACCGCCTTCTGCTGTTACAAGCAAGAGACCAATGAGTGGCTCTCTGAAGCACACTGGGGACAGAACATAGCACATGCTAGAACCTACTGTTCACCTGTAGCAGAGCTGGAAAAATTACTAACAAATTTCTACAATGGTGCTGTCAATGTGTTTCCAAGACAGTGTATACTGCGGCCAGAGTCTATTTGGCAAAGAATTTTGAATTATTTTAGGCACATTGGAAGGATATTTGGATAGTCACCTAAGAAGTAGGTTTAGAGTATGTATTATTGTTATAATGGTTAAAAACTGGCTTAACCTTTTGATCTGCACTTGTTTATGTTAAGTTAATTGCTAGCAACCTTGCCTGCATTTAATCATGAGCTGTTTTCATTGCATGGAGTGATGAGGATGTCTTTTGTGTTTGCAGAAGAGCAAACCAAAATATTTAGCAAATTTGCCTTAGGCAGCTGGTGTGAAACTGTAAAGTTTGTTTTGATTTTAGATTATGCACCATATTATGATTACTGTTAGTCCAAAATCTATTAAAATCTATTTCCCCAAAGAGGCTTTACAATGGTCCCCATATCGTTACTCCCGTAATTAATCATGGAGGGCACTGCAATTTGCTGTTTTTCAATCCTGGTCCAGGGGACCCCAAGGGGTACAACATTTCTCATATACCTGATTAAAAATGAAAGACTTCTGCAGTTAATATGTTAATAAAATAAATTGATCGCTGTCTGAGATACTCCTTACTTACACTTTCCCATCGGTCTGAAAATCAGTTCCCATTGCCATCCATAGTTTTCCAGTAACAGATTAAGCATAGTCCTACACCTAAAACCAAGCGATGTTCTAAATGTAATTCTATCACTGTAACCAACAGGATCTTATGGTCTTAATGTAATTCCAACATTAACAAACAGGATCCTATTATGTTCCACACCAAAGTTTATCAATGATACAATAAAAGCATAATTAAAGATGTCTGAGAGACGTTTTGTCAGTAGGGTGTGTAAATGTGGCCTGGGGAAGTGGGAATACTAAAACACAGAGGCCAAAGTTAGTTACCAGATACACACATTTTGGTTTTACACAATTATAAATGTACAAAATATGACTCTGAAAATGTTACAACAAAACTTATTATTCAGCTGCACATTGTCAGCAGGACGCTAGTAAAGCCCTGGACCAGAGCTACTCATTATGATAATGCTAGTAAAGCCCTGGACCAGAGCTACTCATTATGATGTAGTACAACATATTACAAATAAGATCTCGCACAATACTATACTTGACCTAGTCCACTGAGCTATTTAAAGTAGTGCACTATAGCCCATGGGGCTCTGGTTGAACTAGTACACTTGAGGCCATTGGTCTTTGTTTAGGCTAGTGCACAATGCAGGGACTATGGAGTCATGAGGAACCTGGTTATTACAACCGCCAGCCACAGGGGGGCGACAGACCAAACATGTAACAAAAAAGAAATTACATAATTAATTATTAATGTGATAAAGTGTTTAAAGGTCGAGACAACTGGCTAGTGTCACTGAGGACATCATGTTACCAGCCACACCTGCTAGTGTCACTGAGGACATTCATGTTACCAGTCACACTGGCTAGTGTCACTGAGGACATCATGTTACCAGCCACACTGGCTAGTGTCACTGAGGACATCATGTTACCAGCCACACTGGCTAGTGTCACTGAGGACATCATGTTACCAACCACACTGGCTAGTGTCACTGAGGACATCATGTTACCAACCACACTGGCTAGTGTCACTGAGGACATCATGTTACCAACCACACTGGCTATATGAGGAATGGTTTTGTCAAAACAATTTCAACACATAAACTTTCCCACACGTGGGGATCAGACTCTTGACCATTGTTATTCTCAAATATGGAACAACTACAAACCTCTTCTCCTCCCGACATTTGGTAAGGCAAGATCACACCATTCTTCTCCTACCAACCTAAAGAGAATGTATTAAACAGGAAAAACTGGTTTTTCGAGTATTATCACTCTTCAAGATTGCTTCCAGTCAACAGACGGGGGGAAGTTCTTTGTAGCTTTGGATGGAGACATAGATAAATACACAGACTCTGCCTCAACTCCAAGCGCATCGATGATGTCATCTATTATGGCAAATTATAATATAGGCAGGTAAGAAAGAAAACTCCTGAACAAATAACAGTTCAATAAAGAATTACTTGCAAGGAGACCCTAGTTCCCTTCCACCAAAATGACAGGGAAGTATCTCTAAAAATCAAATTATAATTTAGGCAGGTAAGAAAGAAAACTCCTGAACAAATAACAGTTCAATAAAGAATTACTTGCAAGGAGACCCTAGTTCCCTTCCACCAAAATGACAAGGAAGTATCTCTAAAAATCAAGTTACAGTCAATACTTTATACAGATTGGGTGGAGACAAGTTATTTGCATATTTATCCTATGCAAATAACACATCCCATGCTGCATCCTGTTCCAAACGACAAATTTCTCCCTTCTTACTCTAGGGCACAGGTGTCAAACCGGATCCACGGAGGGCCGAGTGTCTGCAGGTTTTCGCTCTCACCTTGTTCTAGATTGATTAATTAGGTCACTAATTGGTTAGGTCTACCCTCACCTGGTTGTTTAGGTCTGAACTGGGAACCAATTTACAGGAAAAAACTAAAACCTGCAGACACACGGCCCTCCGAGGAACCGGTTTGACACCC
>JACXGK010007749.1:0-24281 GCA_016801125.1 Novumbra hubbsi
TTCGGTGCTTAAACCTCCACTGCCAGCGTAGCATATCTTCGGTGCTTAAACCTCCACTGCCAGCGTAGCATATCTTCGGTGCTTAAACCTCCACTGCCAGCGTAGCATATCTTCGGTGCTTAAACCTCCACTGCCAGCGTAGCATATCTTCGGTGCTTAAACCTCCACTGCCAGCGTAGCATATCTTCGGTGCTTAAACGGCCGATGTTTGGTCTAGGTCTTGTCGAGGCCAGAGAATGTACAGCTTGTCAGGCTTCGGCTGCTTACGATTCAGTATCCGTGACACAAAAGCCGACATTAACTTTATATCAAGTTACCTTCCCGACAATTTCACGAATCCACTTTCTCAACTTTCCATGAAATGTATTCTAATACAGTTTGGTTTGTATTGTAACAAATGACCAAGCTCTGGTCAATGTCTGTGGTGGCCACATTATTTCCGCCCAGGCTTCTCTCCAGTTAGGGGACTTAGCTCTACTCCCTGAGCCACACAGCCACAGTCTCGGCCAAGTAGGAAGCTGAACCGATGAATCGTCCCCTTTTGTTGCCTCAGGGGCTGATGGGTAATTCCCCCGTCTGTCTTCGGCAGCCTGGTCCTCCTCGTTAACGCTGACTGCTTCCCACAGACTGTAACCTCCTGTCTTGTTATCCCTCCTCTCTTCCTCTGGCCAGCCAGGCTAGGGGGCTAGTCAGGTGTCCTGTATGGAAACACGTTCCCACTCTATGAATAAGGTATTACCACTGTCTGTTTACTCATTAAACATGCTGGTTTGCCATTTTTCACCTTTCAAATAACTCCCCGCGAAAATCGCCTCCCATCCGCCAGCCGACCCAAAATGGCTGCTAATTTCCGTGGTGACTTGGAACAACTACGTTTGGCCTGCATGTCCCCCAGCTGCTGGCAGTCAGGTCTCGCTAGCTCACATCAAAGTTTGTCAGCCAGTCACAGTGACCAGGCAGCTCAGCAGTACACAGGGCTTTGGTTCCACACAGTGGAATGGGGTTTAGTGATAATGAGTGTCTGGCTGAAGAGACACAGTGGGAACAACTTTAAGCGCAGCATCTAGCAATGACAGACACTTTGTATTCTGACCGTCACAGTGTTTAGCGGTGTCAAAAATGTAGCTGAAATCCAAGCGCCATTTCTAAAAATACATCCGCGCCACAACGATCTTGTAACTTGGATAGTTGTGGCTTGAATTAACTTTAGCCTTTTTAAAAGACTAATATCTGCCTATGTAATTTTCAAAACGAAGTGCTTTGGTAATTGGCTATTAGTTAAAGTTAGTTACAGAGACAGCTAGCCTCCTACTTTTCAGGTTTGTCTCCATGGAATGTGTTGGATCTAGGTTAGACTGTGCTTCAATCACTAACCCAGTCACAGTGCCGGTATGCTCCGTCACCCCACAAGAACACTAAGCTCCTTCGAGGAAGGTCTCTGACACACATCCAAACACACACACTCTGCTTTCCAGTCTTGAGAAATGGTCAGGCCCGTAGGATTAGACTAGCCTAGTGACCAAAGAAAGCACTGATGACCAGAGTAAGCTGCATCTGGGACAGCTAACCTTACTGATCGCATTACCAGTTCCCTTGTTCTCACCATATATCTAGTCTCAATTATCTAGCTATAGAATAGCGGTCAGAGGCCCCATATGAGGAAATCAATTCAGTTTAGAGGAAATCAAACCTAAACAACCGCAGGGTTTCGATAAAGCATTTAGCCAGATATTCGAAAACAAGCATCTCGACTAGCTTTCAGAGGGACGAATTGTTCCGCACTGAGGGATGGCAACCATTGCTAAGTTCCATGATCTATCTCCGCCCTGAGGGGGGGACTGATGTGTTGAGGCCGGATCAACCCTATGTGGCTTGGCAACGATAACCGCTGACGATGGAACAGGCGTGTGGCTCGGCGTTCCCGCGCCAACGAGGAAGTCATGAATCGGCCGTAAATCTGTGGCGACAAGTCAGCAGGTGTGCCCTCCCGCGCACAAGGTAGACTTGTAGCCACGCGCAGCTGCCGACCCTCAGGATAGAGGATTTAACGAGGCAGAGCAGGGGGAGGGGGAAAGACTTTGTACCGATCTTCCTGTCCCAGGTCTGTAGTTTCCACTTAGCCCCCCGGAAACGCACCGGTGACAAGCTAAATAACAGCTCTGGTTCTATATGTGTTTGCGTGGAGCGAGACGGTTGTGGGCGTCACGTTAAGGGTCACCAAGAGGCGAGAGATAGACAGGGAGATTGAGTGGGAGAGAGAGGGAGAACGACAGAAACGTAAAAAGGAAAATTGGCAGATAGAAAAACAGAGAGAGAGTAGGGAACGAGAAATGCATCAATAAATAGCAATAGATAGCATCTCTCTTGGAATAGCGTACCAGTAGTGGCTTTAGACTGCCTAGCAGGAGGGTCGGGGAGTGACATTACTGAGCTACAGACCAAATATTACCCATTATCAATGTGAGGGGGTTATTTAGGGGGTCATGTGGGGTCATTAGTGGAATTCCCTTGAACTATCAATTAACATTGTGACGACAGCACAACTTCTAAGTGGTTGACTGTTCCAGTGGTCTGTTATTATACTTAGACCTACTGCCCTGTGCTGCGTCAATCAAAGACTTCTTTGTACTCTTATGAATGAAGACTTGCATGTACGGTGCACAGCTTGCGCTTTGAGTCATGCTTTGAGTTCCAGAGACCAAATATTATGACTGGCAGAGTATGTGTGTGTGTTTTGTGTGTGTGTTCGTTGTGGATTTACAGTGCCAGTAACACATTTGGAGGTCACTGAAGTGACTGAATCTGTATTAAAAAAGGAATCTTGTTTTGCAGGTTTTCCAGGTGGCGTACGTCATCATCAAAGCGGCCAACTCCCCTCGTCCTGGGAACTGGGTCCTGGAGCGGTCCGCGGACGGGGTGGATTACACCCCCTGGCAATATTATGCCATCAGCGACACGGAGTGTCTGACCCATTACAACGTCACCCCTCGCCTTGGACCGCCAACCTATAAGCGGGACGACGAGGTCATCTGCACCTCCTACTACTCCCGCCTGGTTCCCCTGGAGCACGGAGAGGTACAGCAGGAGTCCCCACCTCCTGGTCCGAGGGTCACATCACACCTGCATTAACATGGGTGTCCTTTGGACCGGGGGGGGTTCAAACACTGCCTTACCTGTGCCCGTTCAGGTCACTGCTGTAGTAGTATCACTACTGTGAATGAGGTCTTTGTGGAATTCTGTAGCACCTGTAGTCCAGACAATGGAAGCCTGGTTCCCCCGTTTTAGACGCCAGCCTGCTGGGCTACTGTCAGGCAACCCGAGGCGGATTGTAATGAGCATCTGTGTATGGAAACGTCGTTGTTACTCAGACGCCCCGAGGGTGTGTCTGATTAGTCTCATAAGGGATATAGATTCACCCAAGGCTAGTTTGGCGCAGGTTAAAAAACGACAGTGATTCCTTGAGCCGCCAATTCAAGATGTCCTCTCATCTCCAGCGTTTCCCTCTTATTGTAAAAACATTTGATGCGCTGCTGCAGAAACATGACATTTCTCCTGCATCAGAGCCGAGCAACAACACTTGGGAGAATCAAACTAATGAGTGGGGTTAAAGACTGCCTGAGCACGCGTCAGCAAGGGGCTGGGACATTAATATCAAGAAGGTAGCAATCACCTGAGCAACACCCAAAGGTAACGAGCCAGCTAGCTAACTAACTGTCACAACTTGATAGCACAGTCGGCCTCAATAGATTATTCTAATGCTGGAAACGTTAGAGACTTGACAGCAAGAATAAGGAATTTCATATTTTGCTTTCAAATTAAACGTCTGCGATGTGTCTATGTAGTAGGGTATATTGTGTATATTTTCAATGGGAGACCTATGAGGGACAACTATCTAAGTATAGAAACCACTAATCATAATCTAGTATCATAATCTGAGTTTTGATCGAAGGTGTGAAATATTCAACTCCTTTCTGGTCTGTGAAGTCCCTAACTGCGGTTCTGTGCCTTGGTCTCCGCTACTCAGATCCACACGTCGTTGATCAACGGGCGTCCCAGCGCCGACCAACTGACACCCGAGCTGCTGGAATTCACCTCGGCCCGCTACATCCGCCTGCGTCTGCAGAGAATCCGCACCCTGAATGCCGACCTCATGACCCTCAGCTACCGTGACCCCAAAGAGGTTGACCCCATTGTCACCAGACGGGTACGACAGACCCAATCACATTAAAGCACCGGCTTCAGTCACTCACAGCGGTTCTGTTTCTGTTGTGTAAAAACCTATTTGCGTTTTAGTAGGTTTGTTCATGGCCTCAAATACCTTCGTCATTCTTTTGATAAACGATGTATATGGCATTGTTATTGTTGCTTTTTACAACTATAAAATTCGCAATATGTCTCAAGTAAGGATTACTATGTGGGTTGTCATTTCTCTGGGTCACTTTCAATGTTTTAACTTTATTGGCTTCTATTCCGTTAGAATCTTACGACTTGATTAGCATTGTGTGATTCCTGTTGCAGTACTACTATTCAATCAAGGACATCTCAGTAGGCGGAATGTGCATTTGCTACGGACACGCCCAAAACTGCCCCTTTGACCCAGTCTCCAAGGTAACAGTTGCATAACAGTTTTGGTAACAGTTTTGGCACGCTCAGACTTCTGGGGATGTTATTTCAAATTTGAGATGGGGTTATAATATGTTCATTCATTTAATGGTAATATTGGTTTATTGCCTTGTGAGATGTTCATTTGTATAGTTGCTAAATATAACTAGCCATATTGAATAGAGTTTTATTAATATATTTATTTAGTTTATTAAGTTTTGTAGTAATTGTACTTTGCAACTTACAGTATATAACTTTTTCGTAATGAAGACATTAAGGTTAGTTTTCTGTCCGGGCAATGAGGTGAAGTAAAGTTTTCTAGCTGGCACCCTTCTAGACACTAAATAAAGGGAATAGCTTTCCAGGTGACACCACTATATTCTTTGAATAAATGGTATAACTCAACATTATTAATGGTTTCCAGGTAACCCCCCTGTATTCCGTGAATTCATAGTATTGCTCACTTGTAACATGCAAGTGTAATTGTTCACCTCATTTGGGATGAGCTGTCTGATCTGATCTAATCACTTCCTGTGAGTTCCACCTCAACCGTTCTCTCTGTTTCTCTCAGATGTCACAGTGTGTATGTGAGCACAACACATGTGGCCAGAGCTGTAGTGAGTGTTGCCCCGGCTACCACCAGGAACCGTGGCAACCGGGAACCCTAGCCCACAGCAACACATGCGAGAGTAAGCTGCACTTGGTCTTTAAAGACTCAACAGGGAAGGGGAAGGATAACAAATATCTTAAGGAGGAGATCATACTGTTCATTCTTGCCTTGGGTTGTCAGTAAACAAAGACATGGTAATTACACACTGGATTTAGACCTGATTCAGACTGTGCCAGATCAGGTAAAATAGGCTTTTAATTAAATATACTTGCATGTTCCACTTATTCATTGACACACATAAAAAGCTTTTGTTCCACCCTATATAGTATGAATACAGATGTCAAATCTTGATTTGATCCTTCTGTGTTTGGGAGATGCTGCATATAAATAAATAAACATTAAAAGGCTTAAAAATGAGGCAAATTCCAGTTAAAAATCTATTTTCCCCTTATTAACTCCAGCAAAAAAAATCAATTAATTATAATCCAGATAATAATTCCCATTTTGTAGTGCAGGATCGTTCTCCAGCTGTAGCATACTGGCACAAAAGGATTGTGGGTTCGAAGCATGTTTAGCTCTGCCGTTTTACAACCCTTTTATGAAAATTGTATATAATCATATCATCTGTTTCATCGCCTTGATCAAATTGGCACATAGTGTCTTACTCTGTACCATATTCAGAAAACTGAGATGACATGTTACCTATATTCTAAACCATCATTCCACTACTCACTCATCCAGACATTTTCTGACCTGCTTTCTGCCCTTCGCCCATAGAATGTAACTGCCACAATAAGACAGTTGAATGCTACTTCAACCAGACTGTGGCTGACCAAAAGAGGAGCATGAACGTGCATGGTCGCTTCCAGGGTGGGGGCGTTTGCATCAACTGTACCCAGAACACGGCTGGTGTCAACTGTGAGACCTGCGCTGATGGCTTCTTCAGGCCACATAAGGTAATGTTCCCACACTGTCCCAGTAGTATGTCCCCACGCTGTTCCCCTAATATGTCCCCATGCGGTCCTCATAATATGTCCCCACGCTGTTCCCCTAATATGTCCCCATGCGGTCCTCATAATATGTCCCCACGCTGTTCCCCTAATATGTCCCCATGCGGTCCTCATAATATGTCCCCACGCTGTCCCCCTAATATGTCCCCATGCGGTCCTCATAATATGTCCCCACACTGTTCCCCTAATATGTCCCCATGCGGTCCTCATAATATGTCCCCACGCTGTCCCCGTAATATGTCCCCATAATATGTCCCCATGCTGTCCCTGTAATATGTCCCCATGCTGTCCCCGTAATATGTCCCCATGCTGTCCTCATAATATGTCCCCATGCTGTCCCAGTAATATGTCCCCACGCTATCCCAGTAATATGTCCCCATGCTGTCCCAGTAATATGTCCCCATGCTGTCCTCATAATATGTCCCCATGCTGTCCCAGTAATATGTCCCCACGCTATCCCAGTAATATGTCCCCACGCTATCCCAGTAATATGTCCCCCCGCTGTCCTGGTACTGCGATGTAGGTCAACCGTGACTGGCCACATAAAATAGCTAGCAGGGTGGACTGGGCCCTGTCTGGGTTCCAATGGCCCCTGTACTCACATCCATCAATATGGTCCCCATTTCCTGAGGCCCCTGGTGTTCTTTTGTGACGTGAACCGTTCTATCCCATGCATTGAACACGCCCTTTGTCTTTTGATTGGCCAATAAAGCCATCGTGTGTGGGCCTGAATACAGACCTTAGTCTTGCTTTTGTGGCTACATCGGCCTTTTGTGGAGGTTTGTTTGACTGTGTCTTTCGAGAGACACTGCGGAAAAGAGCCAGAATTGGCAGCGGATACCTGTGGAATGTGAATGGTCACTTGTGTATTTGTTCCCTTCTGTGTGTGTTTTTGTGCGTGGGTGTGTGTTTGTGCAGGTGTCACCCTACGATGAGAACCCGTGTGTGGAGTGTGGCTGTGATATGAGAGGGTCTTTACATCCAGCCTGCATCAGAGATGACCACCACGTCCAGCTGGAGAAAGGTCTGTACAATCTGTACAGACCTGTACAATCTCCTGCACAAAGACGGAGATTTCTGGACTGTGCTAACTGTGACCGTACTAACTGGACTGTGCTAACTGTGACCGTACTAACTGGACTGTGCTAACAGTGACCGTACTAACTGGACTGTGCTAACTGTGACCGTACTAACTGGACTGTGCTAACTGTGACCGTACTAACTGGACTGTGCTAACTGTGACCGTACTAACTGGACTGTGCTAACTGTGACCGTACTAACTGGACTATGCTAACAGTGACCGTACTTAACGGACCAAGCGTAGATGGCTAGTTAGATGACTTTTCCAACTAGACCATGATAACCTGTCTGTGCTAACTGGAATATGCTAACTGTTCCTGTCATGACCGGCGCGTAGGTCTGAATCCAGGCCAGTGTCTTTGTAAGGAGGGCTTTGCGGGTGAGCGCTGCGACAGCTGTGCCTTCGGCTACAGGGACTTCCCCCTCTGCTCACGCTGTGGGTGCAGTCTGGAGGGCAGCCTCAACACCGATCCCTGCACAGAGTGCATCTGCAAGGTAACCCTGGGCCACGTCGCGCTGGGGATCACGAAACCAGCAGCAACTGTGTTATTACAGTGTGTTGTATAGGGGTTGTGTGTGTGTGTGTGTGTCCTACGTGTGTTAAGAAGGGGTAAGAGGTGGAGGTGGGGGGGGGAGGTAGCAGTGCATTTGCACGATGGGTAATATTGCTTTTTGCCCTGGGTAGGTTAATGCCTGGGCTTTAGTTCAACAGGCCTGAATGTTCCAACCTAACACCGTACGTTGCTTTTGTGTACGGTTGCTAGGATAACGTGATGGGAGCCAACTGTGACCTGTGTAAGCAGGGCTTCTTCAACCTGGAGCCTAGCAACCTGGAGGGTTGCACTGAGTGCTTCTGCTTTGGCGTGTCTGGAGTGTGTGAGAGTTCAGCCTGGCCTCTGTCTCAGGTGACAAACTATACATACAAACATCCCTTTAATCACTTAGCTCGTCCAAACGAGGCATCAAACATCTTCAACAGTTCTACTAAATGTCACTGGGAGCCTGTGAACTCCTTGGTGGGTTCAATTGGATGGGCCTGTGGAGGTCTCAACAAAGGGTGTTCCTGATCTTCAGATCGTCCACACCAACGGATGGCTCCTTCCAACCAAAAGCGCCTCCGTCTTCGCGGCACCCCTCACTGACGAAGACAACAACCTCATTGTCCCTAACATCAGCACCGTCCAGTCGTACCACCTTGAACCCATTTGGGCAGCCCCAGACTCCTTCTTGGGCAACAGAGTAAGAGATTTTCTGTAATATAACGGTGATGAACTAGCAAGCTTCTCTTCATGAAAGATCCTGTGGGATTGTCGGATACCTCATGACCTGTATGGATAATCACAGGATAATTTCATATGCCAATCCCCCCCAGAAACGGAAAATGTACCTCTGTTAGCTTTAGAGTTGTACCACTTATCCTCCAGACTCCACCTATTTTCTCCTCCCTCTGTGTTAAAACAGGCCGTGTAATTATTGTCAAGCAGGGCCGGACACTTCATCAATCCCAAAATTAGTGACGTTCCACTCCTTAGAACCCTGTCTAATGTGTTCAACCCACTAGTTCCTTGGGTATTTAGAATGAATTAACTGGAATTAGTCATTAGTCTGATATCAGAGGGAGGAGATAAAGGCTTTGTCCTTGTTGGCCCGATTCCATGTGTTACATTTGTTAACAAGTCTTTTTTTATTGAGGCTAACAATTTCTCCCTTTTCCCAAATGCCATGTGAAGCTGACATCGTACGGGGGGTTTCTAAACTACAGTGTTGCCTACGATGTTTCAGTGGAAAACGTGGATAAGTCTTTGGCGTCACAGTTCGATTTGACGATTGAGGCAAGTTAATATTGCGCCAACTCTAAATGCTTTTGTGTTCACCTGGCTGTGATATGGATGTGTGTTTGTGTGCAGGACCAACTTCGTACAAGCTAACTCTCCTTAAGAATGAACGTGTACCTTTACAGGTACTCATGAGATACTGGTTCAAACAACGTGTAATAACCTCTCTCTGGAGACGGATAGAGGGGTTATATCTCTAGTCTTGACTTACCACTCTCCCTGGCAACTAGAAGTCGTGATATGGCGCCCCCTGTGGCCAGTGAAGGTTAGCCCTGACAAGTCCTCATGGTGATCTATGTAAATGACCCCCCCAGGGGAACGGCAGGACCATACGGCAGACGGCCCCCAGCCACCTGTTCCTGACGCCGTTGCGTGAGCAGCTGGTCGCCGTGCAGCTCCTGCCGGAGGGATTTGCGGACCTCCACACGGGCCGCCGAGTGGACCGGGACCAACTCCTGACGGTCTTGGCCGACGTGGCCGGACTGAGGATCAGGGGGCACCTCAATGCCAGCGCGGAGGGGGCGCTGCGGCTGAGCGCGGTGTCCCTGGAAGTGGCGGACATCGGCGGCGCCAACCCAGAGCAGGCGTCCAACGTGGAGCAGTGCGAGTGCCCTTGGGGTTACTCGGGCACTTCCTGCGAGGTAAACACCCAGGTCATGTGGCCACACTGGTAACAGAGACCGTATCCTGTTCTGACCACACATTGCCTTGTTGACCGGGCGTGAACGTGTATTGTCTTCCCGGTGTTTTTTAGCAATGCTCGCCTGGGTTCTACCGGGTCGGGGGGATCCTGTTCGGAGGGAACTGTCTCCAGTGCGAGTGTAACGACCACGCCACACAATGTGACGTCAACGGTGTCTGTCTGGTGAGTCTCCCACCGGCCCCGCATCCTGTTTAGACAACGGGGTTCAGTAGATATATGAAATCTAGATATGCCATGCACGAACATGACATTGTCGTCTCATAGCATGTGGAAACAGCGCCCGACACTTTGTGCTGTATGTCAGTGATGACCAATCTGTTTTGGTTACTGCGACACCAACTGATGCCAGGGGTACCTGATGACATCCTTTATCTGATCACATGGATCTAACCTCAGAACCAGTCACTTTACAGTTAGGGACAAAAGCAAATGAGCAAACTCCCTGTTGGAATTGTCCTGGCTTGAGCTGTGATGGCTGATAGCCTCATGATGAATCACTGGATGCTTCTCTGAGATGAAATCCTATTGTCTGTGAAGACAAGACTCCTGGTTCATCCGATTCCCTGTTTAGTGTTCCTCCTGACATACAGCCTGCCTCCTTATGAACTAAAACAAGACAAAGTTCACTTTTTCCTGAGAAGCGCTGTGAATGTTTTATCCTGGGACATTTTAGTTTCCATGGAGCATTCTGCAGTGTAAGGTAATGTGTCACGGCCGGATAACGTTTTATCGTGATACTTCTGCTGTGACTCTTTCCCCAGGACTGTACCCACAATACCACTGGGCCTCACTGTGACCAGTGCCTTCACGGTTACTATGGCGACCCCTCTGAAGGCACCCCGGAGGACTGCCAGAGATGTGCTTGCCCGCTGACTGTGGCAACAAACAAGTAAGTGACTGTGCCAACCCTGCCTCAGCGTGCCACTGATGGAGACCGTGGAAACCCTCTCCATGGATATAGACAGTTGAGGCATGCATTTGCTGGAGGGGGAATGTTTAGCTGTTTCTGGTTTTGCGCTTTAAATTGTTTTTTGTAATGGTAATAGATTTTGTTTGAGTTAAACCAAGCGCAAACTGAGTGTGGGTGTTTTAGTGGTGATAAGGGCCAGTTCTCATACAATATGAAATCCCCCCAAAAAATTGATCAACAAAAATCCCTAACCATTTAATCTAGAGCTGATATTGCAGCCTCAAGACATGTTTTAGATATTGTCATTTTTAACCTCTCTCTCTTCAGTTTGAACCCCTCTCTGTTCAGTTTGAACCCCTCTCTGTTCAGTTTGAACCCCTCTCTGTTCATATTGATCCCCTCTCTGTTCAGTTTGAACCCATCTCTGTTCAGTTTGAACCCCTCTCTGTTCATATTAAACCCCTCTCTGTTCAGTTTGAACCCCTCTCTGTTCAGTTTGAACCCCTCTCTGTTCAGTTTGAACCCCTCTCTGTTCATTTTGAACCCCTCTCTGTTCATATTGAACCCCTCTCTGTTCAGTTTGAACCCCTCTCTGTTCAGTTTGAACCCCTCTCTGTTCAGTTTGAACCCCTCTTCATTTTAACCCCTCTGTTCACATTCCTGTAGTTTCAGCCCCACCTGTCTGCTGGAGGGACCTGGCCTGGTGAGGTGTGACCTGTGCCCGCTAGGCTACGCTGGGACAAAATGTGACCAGTATGTGGATCAAATGTTCTGAAACATTTTCCTGTTTTGTATTTGACCTCATTCTAGCTTATTGGATCTACGTAATAAGTACATTAAAAACATGGACTGACTTAATAACATGTTTTATTAATCTCTAAATCTCTACTTGACATCTTGACATCACCAGGTGTGCTAATGGTTACTATGGCAATCCGGCGGTGGAGGGCCAGCGGTGTGAGGTCTGTGACTGTAACGGCAACGTGGACCCTGAGGAACCCGGCCACTGTGACAGCAACAGCGGTGTGTGTCTCAAGTGTCACCGTAACACCAGCGGAGACCACTGCGAGGCGTGCCAGGATGGTTACTACGGTGATGCCGTTATTGCCAAGAGCTGCCAGGGTAAGACGGTTGTGACGTTGAGGACGTTCCGGCCCAACCAGGTCCTACAGCCAGACACACATACCTCCAACACACCTAGTCCATGGAAGATGTTGTTACTGTACTCCAATTTGATACATTACACAATGACACCGGAAGAACATATGCCTTCTTCCCACTGGGTTTCTGAATTCCCTAAGGAATGCTTAGTGAAGGCCTACTAGCCAGAGATGGATCTAAACTTTGACCTCTATCTGCTCCCCCTCTGCCCCAACATCACGTCTGACCGGCTCCTAACAGTGAGGTCTGTTGTGGGTCAGAACCTGTATTCACACAGCGTCTCGGAGTAGAAGTGCTGATCTGGGATCAAGTACCCGGTTGTTCATTATGGTCTCATATTGGACTTGTAATCCTGCGTCTGTACTTCTGAGATATCAATACAACCTCTTTAGCAACTGTTATCATAAGAGCTGGGGTGTCAAATGGCCAGCTCCATCTTTGTCTGGGCTTTATATAGTATGGGACATTGCCTCTAAAGCTTATCTTAAGGTATACGTTTTATACTTTCTGAAGGAGTACAATCCCCACAGTCTTTGGAATTGGTAAGACTATAGATTCTAACATTGAAAATGTATGCATGTTAAGATGATATATGTCCACAGCTGTGAGATACCGCAGAGTAAATTTTTTTACCATCCACTACAATTTGAGTTAATATTCAATCTTCTAAAGTTTCATTTTTCTAAACGATAACTTCCCAGCTCTGTAGAATAAGATTGACATCTAGTGGATCATTGCAGTACTACAAGTCGTAACCTAAGGTTTCCCTGTTCAGCCTCATGGCACTAAACGGACAAATCTGTTATACTTTCTATACTACATGAAAAATAAAATCATCATAAGTATGATTTACTTATACATCCATATTTGTAGTTCACACATTACGGAGCGTGTGACTTGGTATAATAGAACATTTTGACAGCTTCTTCATGCTCCCTGTGTAGCTTGCGGTTGCCACGGGAACGGGTCCTACTCCTCCCTGTGTGACCTGACCACGGGGGAGTGCGGTTGCAAGCCCAACGTGGTGGGAGAGAAATGCCACCTGTGTCAGGTACTGTGTTGTGGCGACCCCATGATCGCTGGTATTTCACTTCTTTTTTTTAATGATTTGTCTTGTTGAGGAAAACATGAAAAAAACATGAAAACATGTTAATTAGCTTTTTAGATTCCATTTTAAAGTTGCAACAAGACGTGTGAAGACATTATAGATTTATTCTGGTAATTTTAAACATTTCTATTACAGTTCAGGGAGGTTAATAAAAGGATTATGAATATGTTCATTATTGCCGTGTGCCGGCCAGCTGATGTAGGCTAGTGTTTTCTTTGTGGTTCCCAGGTGGGCTTTCATGGTCTTCTGAGTGGACAGGGGTGCAGAGAATGTAACTGTAGCCAATCAGGATCTGTGTCAGTGGCATGTGACGAGGAGGGGCGGTGCCACTGCATCCCGGGAGTAGCCGGCCTCAAGTGTGACCACTGTCTCCATGGTTACTTCAACTACCAGGACAGCGGATGCGCTCGTAAGACCACAGCGGTCATCTTTTATGATCAGTCTCATCACGCTTCCTAAATACAGTCATTTCATGGATACTATTCAGACAAGGATTTGATATTAACTCTCTGCCCTATCCGAACCTCAACCAACTCACTCTCCCATTCCCCCTCCATCTCGTTCTCTCTGTCTGTCTGTATGTATGTCTGTCTCTTTCTCTTTATGTCCGTCAGAGTGTGAGTGTTCCCACACTCATGGGAATTGTAACTCAACGACGGGGGAGTGTATCTGCCCCCCCCACACCAGAGGAGAGAGATGTGAGCACTGTGAACAGGGTCACTGGGGTCACCAGACTGTTGTGGGCTGTAAGGTAAGACTTGCTTCCTCTACTAGAACTTTACAAGACCTACGCAGGCCAACAACTTTTATAATGGCTACATAAAGCCTTTATTCTCTTTGTAATGAATGCAAAGGTACCTGTGGATGCTTTATAGCTTACACATGGCTGCTATGAGCCAAATCGTATGGGAGGAAAGGCATTACTTAAAGGTCATGTTTTCCCCTCTGTCCTTAGTCCTGTGACTGTAGCAATGTGGGCAGTGTTGCCACCCAGTGTAACATCACCGACGGGCTGTGTCAGTGCCGCCTCGGGTTTGCCGGCCAGAAGTGTGACCGCTGCGCCATGGGCTACACAGGTTACCCACGATGCACAGCGTGCAACTGCAACATCATGGGCACTAGGGTGGAGTTCTGTGATGAGGAGCTGGATGTGTGCAGTTGTGAGAGCCCAAGGAACTGTGCGTGCAAGGTACCGTCATGAGAGGGATTACAGGCTTGAACGCGACACCACAGTAGTGTCATGTTCACCACAGTAGGTTCATGTTCACCACATTAGTGTCATGTTCACCACAGTAGTGTCATGTTCACCACAGTAGTGCCATGTTTACCACAGTAGTGTCCTGTTCACCACAGTAGTGTCATGTTTACCACATCAGTGTCATGTTCACCACAGTAGGTTCATGTTCACCACATTAGTGTCATGTTCACCACAGTAGTGTCATGTTCACCACAGCAGTGTCATGTTCACCACATTAGTGTTATGTTCACCACAGTAGTGTTATGTTCACCACAGTAGTGTCATGTTCACCACAGTAGTGTCATGTTCACCACAGTAGTGTCATGTTCACCACATTAGTGTCATGTTTACCACAGTAGTGTCATGTTCACCACATTAGTGTCATGTTCACCACAGTAGTGTCATGTTCAACACAGTAGTGTCATGTTCAACACAGTAGTGTCATGTTCACCACAGTTGTGCGTCTGCCTGCGGTTGCCTGGTTGTTTGTCTGTTCTAATCTGTCAATGGGTCTGTTGTTGTCAGGACAACGTGGGCGGCAGCGGTTGTCATGAATGTAAGGCGGGAACATTCGGTCTGTCAGGCCCAAACCCGGCTGGCTGCAGTCCCTGCTACTGTTCTGGGGTTTCATCAGACTGTGAAGAGCTGAGTGGAATGGTCAGGGTGCCGGTGAGTACTCATCCATGCCCTCTTCCCCCAAACCCTCATCCTCAAAACCCTCATCCTTAAAAACCCTCATCCTCAAGGTGTCTGCCAATTCAGTCGGAACAATCCCACACATGTGGATAGAAAGTAATGGATTTGCCCTGACTGATGATCATTTCAGTTCAGTACTACTACGTTAGGTTTTATAATGTTGAATGATGTTTTCACAACTGCAAGATGTTTCAAAACAGCTATTATATGTTGTTTTCTGTTTGAGGCCCACCCTCAAGAACTGGGTCCATTTTGGCCTCATTCTCTGCAGGAAGCTGAAAGCTCCTTATCGTCTTAACTCAACCCAGGCACATCACAGAGAAAATACAATTATTAGACAGTTTTCCAACAGGATGCCCATCTGTTGTGGGCCAGCCGCTTAGCGATGCCTCGTACGTCGCCCACACTGGTTAGGAAACACCTGTCTCGTCTAGGGTTTTGCCGGGCACTTCCCTGGCCCCCCGAGGCGGAGGAATATGTCACCCTGGACATAGCTAGCGGGGGCTTCTTATTAGCCCATTGTCATTAGGAATGTAAGGCACAGCAGGGCTGGTTGTTAGCATTCTATGGTAATAATAATCTGAATCTCCCAGTAAAGGACGTCTGTTAGTATGAGTTACGAGAAGCACCAGTATGCCCGCATGTCCATGACTGTGCATGTGCTTCTTTGCATGTGCGCGAGTGCACACGCTAATGTGTCGGTGCATATCTCCGTTCTACAGATCTCGCTAGGCTCTGATCCGGAGCTGCTCAGTGTGGTCAGCCAGAGTGACCTCCAGGGGAGTGTGGAGGGGGTCTACTACCTGGCCCCAGACATGCTGCTGGACACCAGGGACATCAAGGCCCCCACCCTGGCCGGACCCTACTACTGGAGACTGCCCAAACACTTTCAGGGGAACAAGGTGTGTATCTCTTTAAATAGTGTTTGTTCTCTGGAGAAGCTGAACCAATAGAAATGCAGGCCATTCAGTGCACGTCAATTCTACAATGGAATCCTTCCTTTCCTGTGTTCCATCTAGTTGTTGTCGTACGGAGGGGAGCTGTCCTACGCGGTGGAGTTCTACGCCCTGGGTGGGGCTGGACTGTCCAACTATGAACCCCAGGTCATGATGAGGGGGGGGCACTTGGGCAAGCAGGTCATCTACATGGACATGCCCGCCCCTGACCACCAAGTCAGAACCCAACAGCACATCCCACTGACCGAGGCAAGGAAGACCTGGGTTACAGCGTATCTCCCAAATTCATGTTGTAGAGATACTATCAAATAACTTTAACACGTATCTTTTGATGTGCCAAGGTTATGGTTAACATTACGTTTTGAAAAAGATTAGGGTTAGGGTTCTTAGAAACCTAAATAAAATGTTACCGCTAGTTAGTAGATCATCTGAAGAGAATCTTTGGGACCTAAACCAACGTTACACTGGACTAATTTGACCTTCAAGAATTCATACCCAGATGAATATAATTTAACATGCTTTGTTTTCAATTCAACAGCACAAGTGGAAGTATTTCAATTCTGTGTCGGAGCAAGCTGTGAGTCACTCTGACTTCATGGCGGTCTTGAGCAACATCGAGTATGTCACCATCAAGGCGTCCTATGGTACAGGGTTGCAGCAGAGCAGGTTAGCACAGACACACGCGCTCACACTACACACAACCACAAACACAGCCACACACACAGCCACAAACACAGCCACACACTGCCACACACACTGCCACACACACGGCCACAAACACAGCCACACACAGCGCCACACACACAGCCACACACACAGCCACACACACCGCCACACACACCGCCACACACACAACCACACACACAGCCACACACAACCACAAACACAGCCACACACTGCCACACACACTGCCACACACACGGCCACACACACGGCCACACACACAACCACACACACAGCCACAAACACAGCCACACACAGCGCCACAAACACAGCCACAAACACAGCCACAAACACAGCCACACACACAGGCACACGCATTCTCACCTGCATTCGTTCCTTGGCCAGAATCTCCAACATCACCATGGATACGGCCATAGAGGCCGATGAGGGATTGGACGGCACGGACGCGGCTCATCTGATCGAGACGTGCGAATGTCCTGCGGGCTACGCCGGACTGTCCTGCCAGGTGAGGCGCCCTTCAGACACACTGAGGCGGGTGACCCAGAGGGCGTGTCTCGCCCCGTCACCCACAATCCCCCCCCTGTCACCTGTGCGGCGAGTAGGAGTGCGTCCCCGGCTACTACCGCCAGGCCGCGGCGGAGCTGAACTCGCGCGGGAGGAGGCCCCTGACGGCGCCCTGCGTCCCCTGCCGCTGTAACCAGCACAGCCACGCCTGTGACCCGGACACGGGGGAGTGTCTCGGCTGTCAGCACAACACGGCGGGCCGCCAATGTGGCCTGTGTGCCCCTGGTTACTACGGAAACGTCACCGGCTCCTTAGGCGACTGTTCCCTGTGTGCCTGCCCCCTGATGGAGAACAGGTGACTGGATGACACCGCGTCCTTTTAGGGTTTAGTCGGATGTCTGCGGTACCATCCTTGTCCAGCAGAGGGCAGTGTGTTTGACCCAGTGTGTGTTTGTGTGTGTCGTGGTGTAGCTTCAGTCCGACGTGCTCTCTGGAGGGAGTGGTCGGGGACTTTCGCTGTACCGCCTGCGAGCCTGGCTACGAGGGTCGTTACTGTGAGAGGTGAGACGGAGGCCCTGGAACATTTTCTCTCGTTGCCTGTTTCTGTCTTGCTCATTTCGTCATGTTCACCTCCCCCTTTCTCCCTCTCTCAGGTGTTCTGTGGGTTACTATGGCAACCCGTCCTCTCCAGGAGGGAGGTGTCAGGCGTGTCAGTGCAGCGACATGGGCTCCCTCCACGCCGCGTGTGACCCTCTGACCGGCCGCTGTGAGTGCAAGCCCAGGGTCAGGGGACTCCTGTGTGACGAGTGCGAGGCGAGACACGTCCTGGACCGTGACCAGTGTGTCTGTGAGTAGAAGCACACACACATACACACACTCACGTCACTGAATTCAGTAGAACAGGTCTCATTCCTTCCCATTCTTTTCTAGCTTGTGATGACAAGTGTACAGGGGTCCTCCTGGATGACCTGGATGTATTGGAGAGCTCCTTCCTGTCTGTCAACCTGACCGGGGTCATCCTGTCCCCCTACAGCACGCTGGTTAGGCTGGAGAACGACACGCTAGTGGTCAAGGTAAAACATGGGACAAAATGAACAAAATGTTAATAATAAACCTGCAGAGTATGTTAATTTACCTGTCGCTTTTTGGATTAGCTGTGATCTCTTGTAATACATCTGTCTTCCACATTGGGGAGAAATCCTATGTGTTTTATCGGAACAGTAGTTCAGTTCAGTAGTACACATCTACAGAGACAGCCGGTTGGAACTGACTTCTGTCCACATCTAGACTCTGATGTCTTGGAAGAAGAGCCCGGCTTATCATCTGAGCAGGGCAGAGGACGATGCAAGGAACCTGACACAGGACATAGACGGACTGCACCTAGAGGCTACGTTGCTATTGGCCGAAGGGGCGAAAGTGGTCCAGTTCGTAAATAATAGCATGACCCAAGGCACCAAGCTCCTGAAGTACATAGACAAGATTCAGACGACCATACAAGGTACAGAGCAGCATATCGCCGCACAACATGCCTAACGTTTTCTTCACAAAGGTGTGCGTGTCCTCTTTGGTTCCCCGTCTAAACGTCTCTCTATAATGCCTCAGTGCTGGCGAAGGAGGCGGGCTGTCTGAACAGGACAGAGAACACGGAGGAGGGAGGAGGCAACAGCACGCGGCTACTGGCCCGGTTGACGGACATGTTGGAGACCATGAGAGCAGTGGACCTGGCCCAGATCAACACCACCACAGAACTCAGGTTAGTTAGCCGGATGTTGTGTCCATTTTAGTCTGTCTGCTCCCTTAACCCCGTCAGCTCCCTTAACCCCGTCAGCTTCCTTAACCCTGTCAGCTCCCTTAACCCCGTCAACTCCCTTAACCCCATCAGCTCCCTTAACCCCGTCAGCTCCCTTAACCCCGTCAGCTTCCTTAACCCTGTCCGCTCCCTTAACCCCGTCAACTCCCTTAACCCAATCAGCTCCCTTAACCCCGTCAGCTCCCTTAACCCCGTCAGCTCCCTTAACCCCGTCAGCTCCCTTAACCCAGTCTGCTCTCTTGACCCCTTCAGCTCCCTTAACCCCGTCAGCTCCCTTAAACCCAACAGCTACCTTAACCCCGTCAGCTCTCTTGATCCCTTCAGCTCCCTTAACCCCGTCAGCTCTCTTGACCCTGTCAGCTCTCTTGACCCTGTCAGCTCTCTTGACCCCGTCAGCTCCCTTGACCCCGTCTGCTCCCTTGACCCCGTCAGCTCCCTTAACCCCGTCAGCTCCCTTGACCCCACTGTGGCTGTCTGGGTTGTCCTGCAGTTCTGCTGAGGCCCTTTTCCAGAGGGTGCAGAAGAACCTCCACGAACCCCAGGGGGCGCTAGAGTCTCAGACCCTCATCATCTCGGCCAGGCTGAGCCAACACCAGAAACAGCTGGAGGACGCCCGAGCCCTACTAAACCAAGCACAGCAGCACACCAACCAGACACAGAGTATTCTGGCGAATGTCCACACCAACCTGGAGGAATACCAGGTGAGAGAAGACAGCACCCACAAACGGAGCTATGAATCAGGGATGGGATTAACTAAACCGAGGAGGAAACTCTCTGTTAGCTAATATCTTAGAACGTCAAATGAATGACTCTGCCATTGGTCATACCTTCCATTATGTTTCTGCTTATTGCAAGTATGTTTGACTTCTTATGGCCTTTTCTCTTATAGATCCAAATCTGATAATACGATTCCAATGTTGTGTGTGTGTGTGTGTGTGTAGGGTCTGAAGATGAATGTGAGCAGACTCAATGAGACAGCAGAAGCCCTAATGGAGGAGACTCAGTACATCCTAGCAGATTCTGTCAACTTAGCAGAGGATATGAGCAACATTACCTTTGTAAGTCACACTAAGACCCCCCTTAACATCCTCTAATGGAAGAGACCTCAGTATGTATAATCTTCAAAGCGCCAGCCGCTATTTCCATTATTAGATTTGTTGAATTATTTTTAACAGAAAATATCCATGCTGTGTTGCAAAAATGTGTCTTGAAAAAATCTGTCCTCAACCGGTTTGATGTGGTTTTGTAATTTGGGGTTGAATTCCCAGCAGCTGGAGGGAGCCAGTGACCAGCTGGAACAGTGGAATCCTGTGCTGAGGAAGCATGTGGACACTCTGGTGAGGGCGTTGAGGAAGACAGATGCACTGGACCGGGTCTACGCGGCTGAGGACCACGCCCAAAAACTGATGCAGGAGGCCGGGGTTCTGAAAAGGTGTGTTTGAGCATGAGATCGTCTGTAGATCTGGGAAAGGGAGTGTTTGTGGGAACGTCTGTAGATCAGAGATAGTGAGTGTTTGTGGAACGTCTGTAGATCCGTGATAGTGAGTGTTTGTGGAATGTCTGTAAATCAGGGATAGTGAGTGTTTGTGGAATGTCTGTAGATCAGTGATAGTGAGTGTTTGTGGAATGTCTGTAGATCAGTGATAGTGAGGGTTTGTGGAATGTCTGTAGATCAGTGATAGTGAGTGTTTGTGGAATGTCTGTAGATCAGGGATAGTGAGGGTTTGTGGAATGTCTGTAGATCAGTGATAGTGAGTGTTTGTTGGAACGTCTGTAGATCTGGGATAATGAGTGTTTGTGGGAACGTCTGTAGATCAGGAATAGTGAGTGTTTGTTGGAACGTCTGTAGATCTGGGATAATGAGTGTTGGAACGTCTGCATGTGTATCTGAAATCACTGTCACCGTCATCACTATGTTTTAACATATAAAAAAGGTACAAGGACATAGAAATATATGTAAACATCCATACACACACACACACACGCTATTGGTTGTACTCAGAGAACCTCTTCTTTCTGTGTGCCTGTAGCTCTCTATCGGAGGTGAGGAATGGCACTCTGAACTCCAGCAGTGCAGCACATGCCAACCATAGCATCAGAACTGACATCCTGGCTGCCATGGAGACGGCCAATCAGGCCAACCTGACTGCCACCGTTGCCCTCAACACGGTGAGTCGCCGTTCCTATCAAACCGTGGAGCAAGAAGAATGCTCCCAGTTAGAAAGAGTTGGCCAGATCACAGAGACTGATCTAGGATCAGACTAGAGGGCTCTCGCGTCTACGGCGGAAGGTGCTGGACAGCAAATCAGGTTGTCCTGGTAACCCCCGTGCCCTATATAACTGTGTTGGTGTTTTTTTTTACAGAGTCTCCACGCAGAGGCGTCCCTCACTGACCGGGGTTCTGAGGCTGTGCAGAGGAGCGCTGCATTACTGGCTAAGAGTGTGGCTCTGGGCAACACCTCAGAGGGTGGGTTGTAGCACCAAGCTCATAGGCCCATTTAATGTCAGTTACACACACAAATAAACCTGCACTGGGGAGTGACAGTGAGGGTTGTGTGTCCTCTCTAGGTCTCCTCCTCAACATCAGTGATGTGACATACAGAATGGCCTTTCTGAAAGACAACCTCCGTAACAGCAGTAGACTCATGCTCCAGCCGGCTCAACAGCTCCACAACCTCGCCAACGGTGAGTGACCCACCTAACTGGTGTTGCCCACACAAGTGGCCTGTTGTCTGGCATTTGTGCTCCTACATACTCTGGTACCTTTATAATATCTATAAGGTGTGTGCCTTTTGCCAATTCAACAACAAAAAAAGCATTCAACATTCAAACCAACAATAATAAATCACAAGTATATGATAGGCTTTATCCTAAACCAAGACACCCTGAACAGTTGGAAAACAAAGAACATATAGTATATGAAAGGCTTTATCCTAAACCAAGACACCCTGAACAGTTGGAAAACAAAGAACATATAGTATATGAAAGGCTTATTCCTAAACCAAGACACCCTGAACAGTTGGAAAACAAATAACATATAGTATATGAAAGGCTTATTACTAAACCAAGAAACCCTGAACAGTTAGAGAACAGAAACGTGGTCCAGTCACTATATCAGATGTTACCTGTGCTGCCCCCTATAGGCTCCAGTGAGCAGGTGCTGGAGGCCAGGAGGCAGGTTGTCATGGCCAACGCCTCCCTGCAGAGGGCGCTACAGCATCTAGAGGAGCTCCGCGTCAGGCTGGAAGAGTCCAGCACAGCCGTGGCTCAAGCCAACACCAGTGTCTCCAACACCAACCAGCTGGTGTCTGACTCCCACGCCACAGGTGAGTCCGACCCAAACCAAATATACGAATGTGTTTGTACTGAAGATATGGGCCTCACACGCAATGCCGGGCTCTGAATTCCTTGGTTCTTGTCCGGTTACCGCGGCTGCCGTTCATGTTGTCACGTGTGTCACCCCCGTAGCCAGCAGAGCCCAGTCCACGCTGACCGAGGCAGAGAGTCGTACCGAGAGGCTTTATGATCGTCTCAAACCTCTGAAGACCCTGGGAGAAAACCTGAGCCGAAACCTGTCTGAGATCAAGGAGATGATCAACCAGGCCCGCAAGCAGGCTGCGTCGGTCAGAACCTGCTGCTGGATCTCACACACACAACATGCAGCACACACACACACACACGCACGAAACAAAAACTAAAAGACGACCATACTGTTCTCCGTAGTGGTGAATCATATATGGGCATTTGCTTCTGTGCAGATCAAGGTGGCTGTACAGGCAGACTCCGACTGTGTGAGGGCCTACAGGCCCGAGGTAACCTCCAGCAACCACAACACCCTGACCATGACGGTGAAGACCAGCCAGCCTGACAACCTGCTCTTCTACATGGGCAGCAGCTCCAGGGTAAGTTACCCAAAATACTCTGTACGCTAAAGACAGTACGTGTATATAACTACATATGATATTTAACAATATACTGTATATGATAACGATACACGTTGTGTATCATATATAGTCTATAAGGATACGTCATTACAATTACAAGTAGTGTCTGTCGTAGACACGTTAAGAAGATCCAGGACTATGTGTTCCAGGCGGACTTCATGGCGGTGGAGATGCGCCATGGCAAGGTGGCATTCCTGTGGGACGTGGGATCAGGCCATGCCAGGCTGGAGTACCCCAACATCCAGGTGAACAACGACAAGTGGCACCGGATCAATGCCACCCGCTTCGGGAGGCACGGCTCTCTGTCCGTTCACCCGCTGGAGTCAGTGGCCCCGCCCGCCGCGCAGAGCTCCTCCCCCGGCCCCGCCTCGCTCATGGACGTCAACGAGTCCACCCTCATCTTCATCGGGGGTCTGGGAGGCCAGATCAAGGTGCGTCGTTAACAACCGTCTGGGTCTCTCTTTCTCTCTCTCAGACGCTTCATTTCAGGTTCCGTGAGCCTGTGTGGTTCTGTGTGGTTCTGTGCGGTTCTGTGCTGTATGAAATGAGTGGCTTGACGCACGGCGACGCCCTACACGATCACACAGAACCTTTGAATACCGTGTGTTTCTGTGTAGAAGTCGTCCGCGGTGAAGATGACTCAGTTCAGTGGCTGCATGGGGGAGGCGTCTCTCAACGAGAAGAACATCGGCCTGTGGAACTACGCAGAGAGAGAAGGACAATGCCGCGGCTGCTTCATGAGGTACTTCCTATGTTATTTACTATTCTTCCTGGGTTGTTCTGACAAATACAGTGAACATTTATAGTGAGACACGCTAGCACACACACACACACACACACACTCACACACACACACACACACACTCACACACACACAAACACACACAGCTCCCTAACCCTCTCTACCACCCCAGTCCACAGATGGAGGAGACCTCCTTCCACTTTGATGGCAGCG
Source organism: Novumbra hubbsi (assembly GCA_016801125.1). NCBI lineage: Eukaryota > Metazoa > Chordata > Actinopteri > Esociformes > Umbridae > Novumbra > Novumbra hubbsi. The sequence continues at coordinate 23,806 of JACXGK010007749.1, forward strand.
GCTACTCCGTGGTGGAGAAGGCTCTACGCTCCACCTCCACCTCCATCGTCATGCTGTTTAAGACCCTCTCGCCCAATGGCCTGTTGCTATACCTGGCCTCTAACGGAACGGTAAAACACCCACTATACCTGGCCTCTAACGGAACAGTAAAACACACCCACTATACCTGGACTCTAACGGAACGGTATAACACACCCACTATACCTGGCCTCTAACGTAACGGTAAAACACCCACTATACCTGGCCTCTAACGGAACAGTAAAACACACCCACTATACCTGGACTCTAACGGAACGGTATAACACACACACTATACCTGGCCTCTAACGGAACAGTAAAACACACCCACTATACCTGGACTCTAACGGAACGGTAAAACACCCACTATACCTGGACTCTAACGGAACGGTATAACACACCCACTATACCTGGCCTCTAACGGAACGGTAAAACACCCACTATACCTGGCCTCTAAC
>JACXGK010007750.1:0-24287 GCA_016801125.1 Novumbra hubbsi
ACAAGTCATGTACTGTTTACTGAACTGGATTTGGAGCTTGTCAGAGTTAAACAACCACATTGTGTAATAACAAATTGTATTAAGTTAATTGAATTAATCTAAAGAATTAAGCAGAGTTTTTACTTCCTCCATCTGTGGGTTTCCTCTGTAACTCTGTGCCACTTCTCTCCAGGCCGTACCGGGCGACAACTCCTCCAGAACTCTGCTCCAGTCGGGTTTGTACATCCAGGTCGTCATTTACGACCACATCACCCGGAAGCAAACCCTAACCAGCGGGACCTAGCCCACTCCACCACCAACCAACCGCACGGACTATGGAACGCTCATTGGAACGTACTGGAAGCCTTTCATTTGGTGTAGTAAAGGTTTTTTTAGTCACTGATGAGCTGTTACTCTTGGCATCAGTCACATCTGTGTGTAGGACTGAGGATAGTGGAGTCTTCTGTACTGTGATCTAGTCTACTATACTGTAATTTGGTCTTCTGTACTGTGATCTAGTCTTTTGTACTGTACTGTAATCTACTTTACTGTGATCTAGTCTTCTGTATTGTACTGTAATCTACTTTACTGTGATCTAGTCTACTGTACTGTAATGTAATCTACTTTACTGTGATCTAGTCTTCTGTACTGTACTTTAATCAGCTTTACTGTGATCTACACCAATTCTGTTGGTGTTGCTGTGATTGTCACCGCTATTAAACAGGCTTGTAGGAAATATGGTTGATATGTTTCATTACCAAAGCATGACAATGTTCTGTGGATGTAAATATCCGTATGTTAGTTTTGGGTTAAGGTCAATCATCATACGTATTGTGTGTGTGAGTGCTCTCTGACTGGCTGGTTGGTTGACTGACTGACTGGCAGGATGGTTGCTTGGTTGACAGGCTCACTGGTTGGCTGGCTTTAGCTGTAATTGGTTGACTGATTGGCGGGCTGACTAACTGCTTAATTGGCTGACTGGTTAGATGGCTGACTAAGTGGTTTTATTGGCTAACTAGTTGATTGGCTTACTGGCTGGTTGTTAAATTATGAGTTACATATAGAGTATATTTATACGAGAGAGAGAGTGTTCAGCCTGTTTTTTTGTTTGATTTGAAAGCCAGAAGATCGCCATTTGGAATTCTCATTAACAGATCACTCGCCTGCAGTAAAAAGGGTAATAATTGTAACAATAAAGTTTGAATTAAAAGGCTGGTTTCCTTGTCTTTTATTAGATGTGTTGGGTTTCAGAGACATGTTTTATTAGTTGGAATGGAAGCCTGACCTGTTGCTAATAGAGTGCATGCCCCTTCTGTTGAGGTGAGGCAGGACAGTGAATGTCTAATAAAAAGGGGGTTTCTTACTATTTCTGAAGGGTTGGAGAAGTTAGGATTTTGCATTGATGTTGACCTGTTGTTTTGGCGGGGTGGGCAGGGGGCGGGGAGGGCAGGGGGCCTGGCGGGGGGCGGGGTGGGCAGAGGGCCGGGCGGGGAGGGCAGGGGGCGGGCAGGGTGGGTAGCCATGTCTGAAGCCTTACATGGCTCTGTGTGTAGGAGATGCCGTGCAGCATCCGGATCGCGCGGGGATGTGCAGGATGCGTGTGCTTAGTTCTATTGAACGGGCCTCAATAGGGGAGAGAGCCTTTAATACCCGGAATAAGCCCCTCCATTCAGCCCCGCGCGCGGGCCAGACACGCAGCGCTTTAATAGAGTGAGTTGAGAAGACACGATGACGCATTCGGTCGGTCAGTCTACTGGGTTGGAGACACAAACAAAATATTATTTTCAATTATATTTGCGTCTATTGCCATTGGTTAATTTTTTCAAATTCCGTGAACCATGGTGTAAGTCTACGCAACGTTGTCCTTAAATGTATGTGTGTGTGTAAATGTTTTGACAAACATGTTAATTTAATGGCTCATGAAAATTGGCAATTTAATTTTTACTGACTATATCATAGAAGATCGAAAAAGTATGTCTTTCCTGAGCAACCCTCTCTCTCTCCCAGCTGGCTGGTTCCGTATCTGAGAGGAGTATCCTGCCCAGTTGGTGCGACTAGCCCTATATATTACCAAGCACAACATGCTTCACCTTCAATGAAAGCTGAGAAGAGGGGCGATTGGCTGTCGATGCAGAGATCTGCCCAATTCTTAACAAAACCAAGTGGCTGCCCTCTTTAATGCAATTAGCTATTACATCTAACTGAGAGGTGGGATATCTCAGTCAACCGAGAGGCTGAAAGACATATTTAATAGGACACAACTTTTAACGGAGCTGGAAACGAATCGCAATATTATTCCGGTTGTTATATACCATTGTTTCTTTTTTGTATCTATTAAGTTTCCAGTTTCTCGGCAGATGATATATGTATTGTTTTAAAGCGGGTCGCTTCTCTGGGTGATGCCACCGATTTTAACAGAAACGCACTGCATTCTAGCGACCGCTTGACAAGCACATTATTTTTGTAGAGTAAGGCACTGCTCTCCCCAGGATCATGGCTCTCTGTCCGCGGTTACCGCTGCTGCTCCTCGGGTGGAGCTATCTATGCGGTGGATATGGTGCTATGCTTAAAGATCAGTTGACGGTTTTAAAAAGGAATGGTGATTCTGGACACTCCTTTGCGTCCCGGTGGGACAAAGACCAATCCGAGAAAGACAAGCACGACCTGTTTCTACAGGATACTATGACGGACCACATGCAGATGCTTTACGCTAAATACAACCGTGCAGGGTTTCCTTTCCATGACGGCAATACGGTCCGCAGTTTTAAAGCGCGCTGGGGTATGTATTCGTCCACACGGCCGCAGCATGGTTTTACACAGTGAAACAACTCTCATGCCATTTTACTCACGTTGTTTTCGTTGAATTGATTTACATGTACAAGTGTTTTTTGTGCAATTGTTTGATCATTGTTTGATCATCAACTGTTCTGTGGTGTATATTAGGAACTAGGTTTAAGAAGGCACCTGTTGATCCAAACCTCAACCAATGAAACACGAAGTCCGTTCCCAGACGGAGCTGCTGCTTCACTGTTGGATTGAATTATTCTTAAAGGAAATGATTATGACAGTATTTTAAGCCTGTTATATATGTATTCCTTAGCTGTTTACGAGTGAGTAGAAACTATAAAATAAAATATAGACAGTTTAATCTGCATATGCTTTTCATTTGTGAAGGTTTTAATCATTTGTCTGGCCAAACTGCTAGTTATTCATTCTTCAGTATTATATTTGTACATTTAAGACGTTGCTACGTAGTCTGTCCATCGTGTACTACCGCTGACATGGTAGAGACTTGCAATCAGTCTTCCGTGGCCGTTGATGCCAAATCCCTGCTTCCTGCACCGATACCCGCGAAAACACCGCCTCCTGCTGAAACATTTAGACAATGCAGATGATGTGTGATCGGCAAAGCGGATAGCAGCACGAGGAGCTTGTAGGAGCTTTGTCCTGGCGGGGTCTCACAGTGTTTGACGTGTGACACATTGTGATTTAATAGTGATCTTAAATTGTAAAAGAACTAGACCAGGACAGCATCAAAGTAAAAAAGTTGTATTGGATCCCAACATGCTGGGGGTCAGATAATTCCCTAATGATGTCCTGTTTGTCTTTCAGGCACCACCAACAACCAGCAGCTGCAGATCTTCAACCTGACCTCTCTGGCCAGGTCAGAGGCCGTACTGTCGGCCACTCTGCACTACTATATAGGTGACCCCCAGAACAGCACCCAGACCCCCAGCTGCAGCCAAACCAAGCCCCGACCCAGGAGCTGTGGGGCCCCACTCCCAGCCCGCCACGGAGCCCGGAGACACGGGCACATCCAGATGGGCGTCTGGAGCTTCTCCTCCGCAGGGAACCTCAGCAGGACATTGGGACACTTTGTCATCAAGGTGTCTGACAGGGACTTTCTCTCCTGGCAGTGGAAGGATGTAACCCGAGTGGTGAACCAGGCGCAGTCCCATGATGAACTGCTGATCGGGATCGACGTGAACTCTCCGCCTGGGGATCGGACCTGGAACAGGCTCCTCTCAGATCGCACACCGTACATCCTGGTGTATGCCAACGACTCGGCCATCTCGGAGGCTGAGAGCGTGGTGTCGACACTACAGAGGCATCAGAGGCACACAAGGACCATGACGTCGGCAGGAGAGGGGGCGTTCGCCTCAGGCTTCCATCGACTGGGGCTGCGCCCTGGGAATAACACCGCCGCCACCCAACCCCTGCTGGCCCCTCACAGACCGCGGCGCTCAGCCAGCGTCCTCCTCCCTCTGCAGAATAACGAGCTGCCGGAGTATCCATACAACCCCACCGGATGGGCCGAGACCAGCCCCTACCAACCCCTGGAAAACACCCCGCCACGGCGACCAAGGAAAAAGCAGCGCGGTAAGAGCCCACGGCAGGGTGGCAAGGTGCCCTTGCTGCAGTTTGACGAACAGACCATTCAGAAGGCTCGCAAGAAGCAGTGGAACGAGCCCAGGAACTGTGCCCGTCGCTACCTGAAGGTGGACTTTGCAGATATCGGCTGGAGCGAGTGGATTATATCTCCAAAGTCTTTTGATGCATTCTACTGTTCAGGTTCATGCCAGTTTCCCATGCCGAAGGTACTTCCTGCTCTGTGATGTTATAGACAACTACAGGTTGATGTTATAGACCACTACAGGTTGATGTTATAGACCACTACAGGTTGATGTGATAGACCACTACAGGTTGATGTTATAGACCACTACAGGTTGATGTTATAGACCACTACAGGTTGATATGTTACAGGTTGATATGATAGACTACTACAGGTTGATATGTTACAGGTTGATGTGATAGACCACTACAGGTTGATGTGATAGACTACTACAGGTTGATGTTATAGACCACTACAGGTTGATGTGATAGACCACTACAGGTTGATGTGATAGACCACTACAGGTTGATATGATAGACCACTACAGGTTGATATGTTACAGGTTGATATGATAGACTACTACAGGTTGATATGTTACAGGTTGATGTGATAGACCACTACAGGTTGATGTGATAGACCACTACAAGTTGATGTTATAGACCACTACAGGTTGATGTTATAGACCACTACATGTTGATGTTATAGACCACTACAGGTTGATGTTATAGACCACTACATGTTGATGTTATAGACCACTACAGGTTGATGTTATAGACCACTACAGGTTGATATGATAGACCAGTACAGGTTGATATGATAGACCACTACAGGTTGATATTATAGACCACTAAAGGTTGATATTATAGACCACTACAGGTTGATATGATAGACCACTACAGGTTTATATGATAGACCACTACAGGTTATCAGACAATGTCCGCAACACACACCCTGGAGAGATACAGCTGGTGCGGGAGGTTAGAATCAGCCCAGCACAAATGTGGTTGGAAGTTTGGGTCAGGGTTGAGCTGGCTTGATGCTTCGTCAGCTTAAAACGGCTTCAGCACCACCATATGGTACAATGTAGGATCAGCTCTAAAACATATTTCTCCCAATAAAAGCCTGAATGACTCATCAAGTCTGGTCCTATTAGACAGGGTTTCAAACCTCTCCTCTGGTCCAGTTTTATTAGACAGAAGGTTAAACCTCTATGCAGGTGCTGACCTATTAGACAGGGTTGTTTATCACTTCTTAGGTCCTATTAGACAGGGGTTTAATCCTCTCCTCAGGTTCAGTCCTATTAGACAGGGGTTAAAACCTCTACTTTGGTTTAGTCCTATTAAACAGCTGTTTGAACCTTTCCTTTTGTCCGGTGCATTTACAAAAGGATTTGAACTCTAAGAGTCTAAGCCATTCCATGTATATAATGTATTCCAGACCGAGCACACATCACGTTGTTGATTAGGGGAAGGCTAGTCCATTGCTTCCACTAAATTGTGAAACATCTGGTATTTCAAGAGAAATCCTTCTAGATGCCAGGTTTGGTCTCTTATTACTGGTTAACAATTTAACCATTTAGGGTCCACTTTGGACCTCGGGGCTAGAGGACCCCCATAGGAGGATCAGAGGTTTCCAGCCAATCTTCTTAGCCCTCAGTTACCACATAAGCCATTAGTTCTGGCGATTTGAGACTAGCCCATCACTCATGTGCTGAATTCATGCCAGACTGAGCCCTGACTTGACCCCTTATCTCCATTTACCTGTGTCCTGTCAGTCAGCCCACAGGGGGGGTCGATTAGCTGGGTCAAATATTCAAGATAAAAAACAGACCGTATTAAAATAGTTACAGGATGAGGAATTGAGAGTTAGTAACAAATCCTAGTCACCTGCCTATTTGGACCTAGTGCCTGTCTCTTATTATTGATCAATATTGCTTGACAACTGAATCAAATCTATTCTTCTCTCCTAGTCAGTAAAGCCATCCAATCACGCCACAATCCAGAGCATCGTGAGAGCGGTGGGCGTGGTCTCAGGTGTTCCAGAGCCATGCTGTGTTCCTGACCAGATGTCTTCTCTCTCCATCCTCTTCTTTGACGAGGACAAGAATGTGGTTCTTAAGGTCTATCCCAACATGACTGTGGACTCCTGTGCTTGCAGATAGGGGCGAAGACATTGACAACACAAAACACATCTCTCTCTCTTTTCTCTCAGCCGTTCACTCATTCTGTCATCAGCATCAACGCCTGCTTAGGAGGATCAAGGATTTAACTGTTTTGCTTTAGAAGAGACTTTATGGAACTAAATGGTCATGAGAAGGTTGGTTGATTTATCGTTTCCTAAAAGGACTGGACCTTACTTTTAGTGGAAGCTTGAAGCACCCTAAAAAATAATCATGTCAACAATCTAGTCTTCATCATCACCTTTTACACCCTCATCAACATCTTCATCATGGCTTCTTATCTGTTTTAAAACAATATAACATGGTGGACTTAATAATGTTCAAGGTGAAAATAGGGAAAGCTAAATAACTGATTGATGATCATGTAGACAGTATGACCTCGGACAGTATTGGCGTTCCCAGATGATCACGTTGACAATATGGCTTTGGACAGTGTTGATGTGTCCAGATGAACATGATGACAGTATGACCTCAGACATTGTTGACGTTCCAAGATGATCACAGCGAAAGTATGACCTCAGACAGTGTTGACGTTCCCAGATGATCATGACGACAGTATGACATCAGACAGTGTTGACATTCCCAGATGATCATGTCAATAGTATGACCACAGACAGTGTTGACGTTCCCAGATGATCACAATGACAGTATGACCTCGGACAGGGTTGACATTCCCAGATTATCATAATGACAGTATGACCTCGGACAAGGTTGACCTTCCCAGATGATCATGATCATGTCGACTGCATGGCCTTGGACAGTGTTGACATTCCCAGATGATCATAATGACAGTATGACCTCGGCCAGTGTTGACGTTCCCAGATGATCATTTCAATAGTATGACCTCGGACAGGGTTGACGTTCCCAGATGATCATGTCAACAGTATGACATCGGCCAGTGTCGACGTTCCCAGATGATCAGAATGACAGTATGGCCTCGGACAGTGTTGGTGTTCCCAGATGATCATGTCTACAGTATGACCTTGTACAGTGGCGATGTTCCTTGATGATCATGTTGAAAGTATGACCTCGGACAGTGTTGATGTTCCTAGATGATCATGTTGACGGTATGACCTCAGACGTGTTGACCAGGCTGTGTGGCTGAACACAATCTATGGCTCAAGTCCTTCCTCCACATTACCCAGGACCCTCCCCTTCCTCCACATTACCCAGGACCCTCCTCTACCACCACATTATCCAGGGCCCTGTTCTTCTTCTTTAATGCCCCGGACTCTTCTCTTCCTCCACATTACCCAGGACCCTCCTCTTCCTCCACATTACCCAGGACCCTCCTCTTCCTACACATTACACAGGACCCTCCTCTTCCTACACATTACCCAGGACCCTCCTCATTACCCAAGACCCTCCTCTTCCTCATTATTACCCAGGACCCTCCTCTCCTGCCTCCTTGCAGTCTGTCCTGCATGACTAAGTGTTTCAGTATATATTTATATGTCCCGAAAACTATCTTGTTTCTCATTATATTGGAATATGCTTCACACACCCTCACACACTCTCACACACCCCCACATAATAACATTGGCTACTATAGAGAGATATATTTGAATCCAAAGCCAAATATTGTGATGTAAGTTTCCATACATGTTTTTGTTCTGGAGCTCCTCCGTACAGAATATTTGTACATATTGATAGACTTTTAACAATATGTCAAATGCAAAACAATTAAGCTATATTCCATACATTTATGTCTGGGAAAATAATGGTCTACGGTATGAGCAAAAAAAGAAAAACAATTGATTGAAAAATGTGTATCTGTGAATATATTTTATTTTAGTGTTGTATTTGAATAGGCTCGGTGTTGCTTCAACATATACCCCGATCTGTGGCTGGGTCATCTATTTGTAGTTTGGAATTCAACCTGTATAGGAATAATAGTTGTAGTAGGATCTTTGCCATAAAGCATCTGTTATAGCATATCATCTCATGTCAGAATAACCCACACACCTATTATTATATGTGTATATATATATATATATATATATATATAGTCTATAATAACATATCTGCGTACCGCTGGCTTGACCCCAGACCACCACAACTACGTTCTCTGGTTATTCAACTGGAGTGTGTTCGCTAACAGACTGGAAAGGCAGTCTGTGTGTCTTGTCACCACATACTGCAAAATAAATCCTCCTCAAAAATAATTTAAATAATAATAATGTGAAAGGAGAAAGATATGCTTAAATTAAGAAAAGAAAATCTGCCAATATGGTGAGAGAATGTTGCTTCTGAAAACAAGCAGTGTAGTCTAATTCAGACGCAATGAAACACCTGAACAATCCTGCTAATCTTGTTTTCAGATTCAAACATCTGCCATCATTTTACTTGTATTCAGATTAAAACATCATACTATTTTACTTGTTTTCAGACTTATTTTGCTACACCTGCTGAAGACATTGGCATTTTCTTTTAATTGATTTAAGTAAATTGGGAATTTCATGTTTTATTTTCTTACTTTTAAAATTGTTTTGCATTGCAAACAAGCAACCAGACCTTGGTTTGGCCTTTGTAGATGTTGGTGACGCCCTGGATGAGATGTTTCTAACACCAAAATGCCTTTACAGTTGAGTCTTTTCCAAAAGAAGGAAGTCAATCAAATATTTATTTACAGCAGATACAATCAATCAATGTAGAGGCTAGCGTTAGATTCTTTTTAAATATATAGATTTGTACATTGTTTTTGTAAATATCGCATCATATTTCAGTGATATTCTGAAGCTATCTCCTGGAGTTGGACCACATGCCTTTTAAATGACTCGTTTCATTTCAACTCCTGGTCAACTGAAATGCAATTCAAAATGACTATTCGAAAAGACTCCATGAACAATCTAGGACATTCTATGGAACTATAGAATCACAGAAGAATTGAAGGAACTGAATGGAATCAGCTGATGTGGACGGACACCAGCTGAAATGCCTCCTACGGGAAAGCAAATCAACTTTTGTACAAGTGGGTATTTTTTTATAAAAGTACAGAGATAGTTTTCAATGAGTGCATTTATATTCTTTTGATATTAATAATAGTTGCTAATAAAAAATAAATATTCATATTGTATTGCAGATATTTCACTATTTTAATGTTTGGTAAATGCTACTTTTTTTAGAACAATGTTTTTTTCCCCTTTATATACCACTAATTATAGAACTGCTTCTTTTGTCATTCTATAATATTTGTTTGTGGCTTGTGTCTGACTTGGACAACTTGCTTCCCAGGCATGATGTGGAAAGACACCAATACTCTGATCAACAGGTTAACTATCCAAAGGGTGGAGTCATGTTAGACTATGCAAAGCGTGGAATCATGTTAGACTATCCAAAGGGTGGAGTCATGTTAGACTATCCAAAGCGTGGAATCATGTTAGACCATCCAAAGGGTGGAGTCATGTTAGACTATCCAAAGGGTGGAGTCATGTTAGACCATCCAAAGGGTGGAGTCGTGTTAGACCATCCAAAGGGTGGATTCATGTAAGACCATCCAAAGGGTGGAGTCATGTTAGACTATCCAAAGGGTGGAGTCATGTTAGACTATCCAAAGCGTGGAGTCATGTTAGACCATCCAAAGGGTGGATTCATGTTAGACCATCCAAAGGGTGGAGTCATGTTAGACTATCCAAAGGGTGGAGTCATGTTAGACTATCCAAAGGGTGGAGTCATGTTAGACCATCCAATGGGCGGAGTCATGTTAGACCATCCAAAGGGTGGATTCATGTTAGACCATCCAAAGGGTGGAGTCATGTTAGACCATCCGAAGGGTGGAGTCATGTTAGACCATCCGAAGGGTGGAGTCATGTTAAACCATCCAAAGGGTGGAGTCATGTTAGACCAAACCCTGTTAGGCAAAACCCCCACATAACATACCGCTAAACTCCCAAGGTTTCCAGAGGATTCTGGAGGGTGCCACTGGAAAAGTCAAATCCTCCAACCTCCGGGAGATGTTTCGGAAAGTTGCCGTTATTTTTCAACTCTAATACTTTCCCTGAACAAGCACTTCATCCGAATTCTACACCCCCATTGTATTACAGCATCCTTTACCACAATGTACTGTCCGTCTATATCTGTAAATGTTAGGCTGTTGGTAAAAAGATATGATTTTACAATAAGCTTCATAATTAAGTATGTTTGTATATGAAAATAGCTTTAAAAATACATGTATTTATTTTCTTCATGTTGTATCCTGAGCATTGTTATGAAGCAAATAGGGAGTGGCTGTAGGCAGGGGGAGTGGCTCTAGGCAGGGGGAGGGGCTGTAGGCAGGGGGAGTGGCTATATGTGGAGGGGGAGGAGACATGGATGGCGGTACAAGACAGACAGGGAGACAGACAGAGGTTACATGGTATTTAGATACAGTGACTCTTGTCACTAGTGATGAGAGTTGAATTCCTGAAAAAAAACATTTTTGGAAATTAGTTGGGCTTGTCTCAGAGGTTGCTTTGACACTTGGGCTTGTCTCAGATGTTGCTTTGACACTTGGGCTTGTCTCAGAGGTTGCTTTGACACTTGGGCTTGTCTCAGATGTAGCGTGACTCTGAGGTAGAGTGACTCTGAGTTGGCATGACTCTGAGACATCCAAATGGAAAGGAACCACAGAAACAAATTAAAGTCGGTCAAATAGGACCTGGAACCACTACGGAGTTGAGGGGAAATATGATCTCTGGTTTGCATACCCTCTCCAGAAGGCTCACTGACCCAGATAATTAATTCTAGGAGCACGCTGCTAAATAATTCTATGTTTTGTTCAATCAAAATGTTATATGCTGTCCATCCCGGTACAAGATTCACCTTCTCCCACCAACCGCTTGAAAGCAAGATCAAGATCAGTGATTATACCATTGTTTCCAACAAAGCACACAAATGCAAACACAACAATACAAACACACACACACTTTAGTGTAAGGATGGCTGGACGTATTGTGTTGTATTGGACTAGAAGGGTGTGAGACTCTGCCATAAGTGATTAGGAACTAAATACCGAATAACAGGAATATATGTTTTAACATGTTAAACCCTTATCAGGTTAAACCTTTATGTGTGTGGTCACTTATGGTGCCATACGATGCAGAGATCTCCCAGTTCTGACTACATAATATGTTCTGGCAAACCAAAGTGGCTGCCAGTAGAATTTTTGGTGGACTATGCCTTTAAGAGAGGATGTTCCTTTAAGTTGAGGGTCCCTCAAACAGACATAAATCTGGCATCATTTGATCAGGTGTGTGGTATTTATATAGACTCTACCATTAGGAAATTGGGGGTAGCCGTCTAGAGGAAACGTGTGATGGGTATCAGGTATCAGGCGAGTCTTGTTGAGGAAGAGGAACGGTTTCCTGACTTACATTGCTGTTTCCATTCCCCTTTATAGGATCACTATTGATTGTTATTGAGTAATACAGGGCAGGGAATTATATTTTAGACATACTTTTTATTGTTGCGTTTTGAATGTGAAGGAACTTGATAGCGAGACTGTGTTAAAGGGTTGAAGTCTTTATTGGGTTTGTAACATTACTTTGACCTATAATACAATATTATTCAGCGTACTGTATCGTTTGATCTTGTCACTTATTCAGGAACACAGTAATTCTTGTTTACTTTATTTCAGTAGTAGGGGTGGTGATCCAAGCTAACGGTTACTGGTGGGCTATCTGGGCTCTGGGGGCAAGGACTTTAAAAGTCCATGTCCCAGCCAGACATCTCATCTGGGGGGACATCGTCATCTGGAGAATAGCTGTCAAAATGTTTGTGGTCTGTAGGACCAGAGAGCTGGAGGAAAGAAGAGAGAAAAACACAAGGAGGTTAGGGCAGAGAGGTTAAAAGTCTTCATTATTATACAATATTAAATGAGAGCTGGTCTAAAGTTGTGTGATACATAGGGAATAGGCTGGTCTAAAGTTGTGTGATACATAGGGAATAGGGTGGTCTAATGAAATGTACTATATAGGAAATAGGGTGGTCTAATGAAATGTACTATATAGGAAATAGGGTGGTCTAATGAAATGTACTATATAGGGAATAGGGTGGTCTAAATTTGTGTGATACATAGGGAATAGGGTGGTCTAATGTAATGTACTATATAGGGAATAGGGTGGTCTAATATAATGTACTATATAGGGAATAGGGTGGTCTAAAGTTATGTGATACATAGGGAATAGGGTGGTCTAATGTAATGTACTATATAGAGAATAGGTAGTCTAAAGTAGTGTGCTATATTGAGAATAGGGTGGTCTCAACTAGTGTACAATATAAAAAAATAGGGTGTTCTAAAGTAGCATACTATATAGGGAATAGGGTGACACTTGGGACATGAGGGCATAATGTCTCACCTCTCTCTTCAGAGGGGATATTAACGTCCTTTCTTTCAGCTCCTCCCAGTTAAAGCCATTGAACCACCTGGAGGAAGAAATACAGTGACGGAAACAACAGTTCACTATTCAGTGCCTTCAAAAAGTGTTCAGAACCTTTCAACACATTTATTTGTATTATGGACTTGATTTAAAATGTATTAAACAAAGATTTGTTGCCATCAATCTACACAAAATACCCGTAATAACAAAGCAAAAAATGATTTTGTCCTCTGATCATCCTTTAGATGTCTCTAGAACTTGTCTGGAGTCCATCTGTAGCAACGTCCTTTAATAGGACATGATTTAGAAAGGCACACCTGTCAGTAGAAGCTCCCACTTGTCCGACCGTAATAAATGAACATAATAAAGTGCAAGAAACTCTCTGCAGACCACAGAGTTTCAAGGCATAAATCTGGAAAAGGTTATAAAGTTCCTAGGAGCACAGTGGACTCCAACGTTGTGACATAGGAGAAGATTGAAACCACCAAGACTCTTCAGGAAGCTGAGTATCATGGCAAGACAGGCTTCAGTTAGAGACAACAAACCACATGACCACCAGAAGCGCTTCCGAGGACAATCATCTCTGCATCAGAGAGTCTCACCAGGCTTCACCCTCCGTGTGTAAAAGGCATATGGCATAACCCATGAAATTTGCCAATTTGAGATAGAATCTAAATAATAGTCCTGAATACAAGTGCTATGTCTGGCAAAAAGGTACCTCTCATCCCCTGGTAAACACCATCCCTATGGTGAAGCATGGTGGTGGGGACATCTTGCTATGGGGATGCTTTTCAGTGGATCTGGGACTCTGGTCAGGAATGCCAGAGGGATGAATGGAAAAAATCTACAGCTGTTAAAGAACATCTAGTCCAGAGAGCACAGGATGGGGAGCAAAGACTCGCAAGACTAAGATGGAGCGGTTTTGGGACAATTATGTGAATAGCCTGGATTGGCTTGGCAAAAGCCTGGACCTGAAGATATCCATTCATCAATGTGCCCCTTCTAATCTAACAAAGCTTGTGAGGATCCTCAACAAAAGACTGCCCAAATCCAGTTGTGCAAAGCTGGTAGAGACATACCCAAGAAGATTCAAAGCTGGTAGAGACATACCCAAGAAGACTCAAAGCTGATAGAGACATACCCAATAAGACTCAAATTTGGTAGAGACATATCCAAGAAGATTCAAAGCTGATAGAGACATACCCAAGAAGACTCAAAGCTGATAGAAACATACCCAAGAAGACTCAAAGCAGAAAGAGACATACCCAAGAAGATTCAAAGCTGATAGAGACATACCCAAGTCACAGTGGAGATCAAGGAACAGTGAGAGAAAGGGAGAGATAGAGAGGGAGGGAGGTATATATACAGAGGGAGGTAGAGATAGGGAAGTAGAGATAGGGAGGGAGGTAGAGTTAGGGAGGTAGAGATAGGTAGGTAGAGATAGGGAGGTAGCGATAGGGAGGTAGAGAGAGGGAGTTTAGGGTTAGGTCTGTTACCGGTGCTTCTTGATGTCTGTGATTCCATTCTTCAGGTTGCCCAGTCTCTCAGCCGGGTTTCGTCTATGAGGGAGACATCAGGGTTGGTGGGGATCTACAGGACTACTACCTGCTCTTTACTACAGTACTAATACCTGCTCTTTACTACAGTACTACTACCTGCTCTTTACTACAGTACTACTACCTGCTCTTTACTACAGTATTACTACCTGCTCCTTACTACAGGCAGTACGACACCAGTACTGTACCACACTGAGGGAAAAGAAGAGCGGAAACAGGAAGAGTGACAATGATGACAAGCAAACGTTTTATTACGATTTAATTTAAATGGAGAAATTGACCTATATTAGGTTTAACTGGCACCATATTAGGTCTTACTGGCCCCATATTAGGTCTTACTGGCCCCATATTAGATCTTACTGGCCCCATATTAGGTCTTACTGGCCCCATATTAGGTCTTACTGGCCCCATATTAGGTCTTACTGGCCCCATATTAGGTCTTACTGGCCCCATATTAGGTCGTACTGGCACCATATTAGGTCTTACTGGCCCCTCATTAGGTCTTAATGGCCCCAGATTAGGTCTTACTGGCCCCATATTAGATCTTACTGGACCCATATTAGGTCTTACTGAAACTATATTAGGTCTTACTGGCACCATATTAGGTCTTACTGGCCCAATATTAGGTCTTACTGGCCCCATATTAGGTCTTACTGGCCCCAGGCCTGCAAGCCATCGTTAATATTAAACCCTGCTACAGTGGGTCTGTAAACCCTTCACAATTATTCTGGATTTAACCAAAGAACAGAAATATCAGATGTCTCTTTAATCGGAGTGAAGCAACACCAGGTTGGTAACTACAAACTCTTTGGATGCCATTGGACTACCTGAATGATTAATCATTATAATGGTGGTTCCATCAGGTGAACTTTATCTGAGCCCATCACATATTAGGTCACATGCAGAAGTAAAAAATAAAATGTTCCCTCGTGTCTAAACAATATGGATGGATTTGTGGTTGTACCGGCACAGTTTGCGTATGAGATCCTCAGGTCTCTTGGAGACCTTCTTGGGAAAATCCATCTTCTCGATGCCTTTCAGAGTAAAGGTGTAGGTCATCATCGGATCGCTGCCTGAGAAAGGTGGACTGGCGAAAGGAAACAGACAGACACTGAAATAACTACCTTCATTAAAACTGAACAACAGCTGTACACCACCTTCATGATGTCTCCTACGGTACACCACCTTCATGATGTCTCCTACTGAACACCACCTTCATGATGTGTCCTACTGTACTCCAACTTGAATATATCTCCACTGTAATCCATTCATAATGTTGTCTTCTGTACTCCACCTTTAATATATCTCCACTGTACTCCACATTCATGGTGTCTCCTACTGTACTCAATCTTTATAATATATCCACTGTACTCCACATTAATGATGTCTCCTACTGTACTCCACGATTATTATTTATCTACTGCACACCACCTTCATGACTCCTCCATTTCATTTCACAAAACAAAAACTACAACAAAGGTACTGGGATAAACAGTTGACATTTAACCGTAACCCCTAACCCTGACCTCTAACCCCTGACCTCTAACCGCTGACCTGGACAATCACCACCACGTACCTGCCTGTGAGCAGTTCATAGACTAGAATGCCGAGGGACCAGAAGTCCACGCTGAAGTTGTGACCCCGGTTGAGGATGATCTCTGGCGCCACATACTCCGGAGTCCCACAGAACGTCCAGGTCCTCTGGCCCGCCTGGATCTTCTTGGCAAAGCCGAAGTCCACCTGGAGGAAGACGGGGTCATGGTAGTCAATGTACATCTCTTTTCAGACAGAGCTTGTTGAAATGTCTGGCATTCAAAGGACCTCTGAGTCACTACGGAATAATACAGCTCTCTGTCTGTGGCATTGTTTGACAATGGCTCCTACCAGTTTAATGTATCCGTCTGCATCCAGCATGAGATTCTCCGGCTTCAGGTCCCTGTAGATGACTCTGTGGCAGTGGAGATAGTCAAATGCCTCTGTGACACAGCCCACACAGAACTTAGCAGTGGACTCGTCAAAGCTCCCTCTGTCACATGGAAGAGAAAACAGCCAACGAATGACCTTCAGCCCGGATATAAGGATTCATACACTTAATGACAGCAGCACACAAAAGAGGTCATCCTTTTTACTAGAACAGGAAATGCAATTCATTTGATTAAAAAAAACATTGCAATTAACGCTAGGTTTGTTCATCAATGATTGTTGAAGATGTCTACACTGATCACTTTTGATCATGTGATCATAATCTGAACAGAATCTGTCAATAGTGATATCTGTCAATAGTGATGGGTAACGGACAGTAGATTTTTGCTTAATGTGAAAACAGTGAAATAAACAGTAACAGATTAACTTTAGCAGAGTCATTTTGAAACATGTGTCTTACATTGTTTTTTGTTGGACAAACTGATTGTTACAAGGACTAAAGCACCATGTGTTTTTTTGATGACTCCTTACATTTTACCAAGAAGTTGTTGAATCAGCGATCTTGTGGTGAAAGATGGTACTTGACCCATTGGTCTGACTTTTGACCTCACTCACCTGTCTCTCAGTAGACTCCAGAGCTCACCTCCCAGACATGCCTCCAACAACATATACACATATTTATTATCTTTAAAAGTACAATACAGCCTAGAGAGAAAGAGATGGAGAGACACACAGAAAGAGATGGAAAGAGACACACAGAAAGAGATGGAGAGAGAGAAACAGAAAGAGATGAAGAGAGACTCAGAAAGAGATGGAGAGAGACACATAGAAAGAGATGGAGAGAGAGAAAGAGATGGAGAGAGAGAAACACACAGAAAGATGGAGAGAGAAGGTTTTAGACTCTGCAGTATTTTAAAGATGAAATAACAACAATATACTCCTACATACCCCATGTCTAATAAGTCCACCACAACCCCCCCTAATGGTACACTTTAATTCTGCCCTGGACTCTCACATCTCTTTCAGTCTGGTTGAATCCAAACATCCTTCCTGCTCTCTCGATCCTCTTTCAGTCTGGTTGAATCCAAACATCCTTCCTGCTCTCTCGATCCTCTTTCCAGGGTCCTGATTAAAACCTCCATACCTGCTCTCTGTCCACACATCACAAGCAACCTTTCCCTCATCAACAGTATTGTCTCCTCCTCCTGCTACAAAGCTGCTGCTGTCACTCTTATCCTATAGAATCCTGGATTAGACACCACCATCCTTAACTATTTCTAAATTTCCAACCTTCCTTTCCTGGTGAAAACGCTTGAAAGCTCCAAACCAAATCTCCTCAAAAACAGTATGAGCCTCTTCAGTCTGGTTTCCGGTCCATCCACAGGACAGAAACGACCTTCTGTCTGCTGACGCCGGTTCCCTCAACATCCACATTCTCCCTGTGGCCTGTCATCACTATCCACCAGATTCTCCTCACCAGGCTCGAGGGGCTGGGCATTGAGGGATCCACACTCTCCTGGCCGAAATCCTACCAAATCTCTCTCAAAACCACCTCTGAAACCATGATACATGCATTTATAACCCCCCCGTCTTGACTACTGCAACTTGCTCCTTTTTGAAAAGCAACTTTGGGTCCTTGAAATCTGCGATATGAATCCAATTATTAATAATAATGTTATTCTAGCCTGTTAGTTATGAATGGTGTTGTGATCTATAGTTGAGAGTAGGACTGCTTTGTGTTTCATGGTACTTTTATACATTCTGATGTTTTGTTACTTTTTCTATAGCTGTCTATTTGACTGACTGGTTTGCTGGATGACGTCTATCTGATTGAATAGCTGGCTGGCCAAATGGCCATCTGGCTGATTGAATGGCTGGCTGTCTTGTTGATTGATTGGCTGGCTGGCTAGATGACGTCAGGCTGATTAAATGGCTGGCTAGTTGATTGATTGACTGGTTGGCTAGATGACGTCTGAGTGATTGAATGGCTGGTTTGTTGATTGATGGACTGGTTGACATGCTACGTGGTTATAATAATAATAATACATTAAAAAAATGGTCGACTGGTTACATAGTTGACTGATTGACTGGCTGCCAGTCTGGCTGACTGGTTAAATAGCTACATGGTTGGCTGGCTACATGGTTGGCTGGCTGACTGGTTGATTGGCTGGCTGACTGGTCGATTGGCAGGCTGGTTCACTGGCTGGCTGACTGATTGCTTTGCTAAATGAGTAGACGATGGAGGGATTGCATTGTGAGGATGATGATGATGATGATGATGATGACAAACTTGACGATGAAGGATGAGTCAGCCTGGGCCAGTATCCTTCTCTCTGAGTGGATGTGTTCCTGTTGTCTGTTGTCTACTATGTGTTTCTTCTTCATCACCTTCATAGCGAACGTCCTCGGCTCCTCCACACCCACATTCTTTGCCGTCACCTATAGAGGGCAACACAGAGTAACCACATGGCTCAGCCAGCAGTTCATTATAAGAGCCCTGTTTAATTGACGTAATGGTAAATAATAGCGTACATTACCAGTACCAGTAAATCATATGTCTCTGTGTTGCACTACTACATCCCTAAATATAAATCATTTCTTGGAAATCTTTCCCAATGTGTGTGTGTGTGTGTATGTGTGTTTGTGCGAATGTGTGAGTGAGCCTCACCAGTTCAACCCTGCCGAAGCCTCCTACTCCCAGAGTAGCAATGACCTCCAGACTGTCCAGGGTGACCCAGGGTGAGGGGGGAGGCATCCTGCCTGTGGTCTCTTCCTGCAGCTGGCTCGGGTCTGGGGAGAGGGGGGGGCTGTGCTGCCTCACAGAATCTGACCTTCTACAGAATGAAGGGGGGTAAGGAATGGAGGAGGAAAGGGGAATGTTTATTGTTGTGCTTCAGTCACTTCAACACTTTGAATCCCTCAGGTGGAAGCCAGGCTCTCCAAACACTGGAGCCTGGCAAATACTGACACTCAACAAATACAAAACCATTTCAAAACGGTTTATAGATTTACCCATTTACTACTACGCAACAACATTAGGTATGGAAGTGAATCTACACAAAAAACCTCTGATCATACCAGGTCTTCACTCACTTGGCTTGTCTCTTCTTGTCGTGTTTGTCTAGTGTCGCCACATAACCCTGGAGATACTCCTGGAGCTCATTAAAAGTGCCAACCGTCTGATCAAACGTCCTGGTTGAAATGTCCATTAGAAGGTTAGGCTTTATTTCTGACCCCAGAAAACAAGTCAGTTTTATGCATTATATAAATGACATGATATAAATGAAAAGATATAAATAACATGACATAAATGACATGATATAAATGACATGATATAAATGACAAGATATAAATGACATGATATAAATTACAAGATATAAATAACATGATATAAATTACAAGATATAAATAACATTATATAAATTACAAGATATAAATAACATGATATAAATGACATGATATAAATGACATGATATAAATGACAAGATAGAAATGACATGATAGAAATGACAAGATATAAATGACATGATAGAAATGACCTGATATAAATGACAAGATATAAATGACATGATATAAATGACATGATATAAATAACACAATATAAATTACATAATATAAATAACATGGTATAAATTACATGATATAAATAACATGGTACAAATGACATGATATAAATGACAAGATATAAATGACATGATATAAATGACAAGATATAAATAACATGATATAAATTACAAGATATAAATAACATGATATAAATTACAAGATATAAATAACATGATATAAATGACATGATATAAATGACATGATATAAATGACATGATATAAATGACATGATATAAATGACAAGATATAAATGACAAGATATAAATGACATTATATAAATAACACAATATAAATTACATAATATAAATAACATGGTATAAATTACATGATATAAATGACATGGTACAAATGACATGATATAAATGACATGATATGAATGACATGGTATAAATGACATGATATAAATAACATGGTATAAATGACATGTTATAAATGACATGATATGAATGACATGGTATAAATGACATGGTATAAATGACATTATATGAAGACATGATATAAATTACATGATATAAATTACATGATATAAATTACACTCACTCCCGGTCGATAACAAGACACTCCACGCCGTTTTCATCCGCGATGATGTTGGCCGACCTGACGTCATCACTGCCATGAGGAAGATGAGAAAAAGATGAGGAGGATGAGGTGGGGGATGAGGAGGATGAGGACCAGGATGAGGGGGAGATTGAGGAGGATGTGGAAAAGGATGAGGAGGAGAATGAGGAGGATGAGGAAAATGATGAGGAGGAGAATGAGGAGGATGAGGAAAATGATGAGGAGGAGAATGAGGAGGATGAGGAAAATGATGAGGATGATGAGGAAAATGATGAGGATGATGAGGAAAAGGACACTGTAGCCCTGAACTGGCGCAGCTGATTAACTAATCCAGGTCCTGGTGGTTAGTTGAAAGAGTGGATGAGGTTTGGACAGATCTTATACCTCTCAGAGGGGCTTAGTAGATACACAGTTATGTGTAGATCCTAGATGCTGTGTCATCTAGTGTTAGTTGCAAAACATTTAGTTAAACATTTTCCAATTAACAATTTTCTGTCAACCTGATCAACAAGGGAAGGGAACTTTTCCCAGACATTCTGAATATTTTCACAACAATTACCTTTTGTTTGAGAGAATGATACACATCTGTCTAGAAGCCCTCCAATTGAAATCTTAACCATTGTTCCTCTATTTCTAGGGACAGATATAGACCTGAGAACCCAGCTATGGACCATGAAGGAGTGATGCAGGAGGAGATCTAGAGGAGAGATGCAGCAGTGGTCCAGATGTAATATGGGTAAGAATCTGTAGAGGGTGGGTTACCTGATGAGGGCTTTCTCTCCAAAATAGTCGCCTTTCTGTAGGAAGTTGATTGTCTGGGGGTCTTTATGCTTCTCGGTGCTCTGGGTTACTTTAATCTGGTACAAATAAATGTGTTGTCAATAGACAGAACTGTTAAACCTGGTTTATGTCCCTGAGGCAGTGGAATTGACTGGGTTGGGGAACTCACACTGCCTGAGTTTCATTCATTCTGACTGCCAGTGAGCCTTTAACCACTTACCACCTCTTGGTAAGAATAGCAAATGATGTAGGGACACACCTGCCGTTTTGCTCTGTCTTATATGAACACAGCCAGAGAACACACTCTATGAGGTCAGTGCAATGAGGTCAGTGCAATGAGATATGTGCAATGAGGTCAGTGCAATGAGGTCAGTGCAATGAGATATGTGCAATGAGGTCAGTGCAATGAGGTCAGTGCAATGAGATATGTGCAATGAGGCTAGTGCAATGAGGTCACTGCAATGGGGTCACTGCAATGAGGTCACTGCAATGAGATATATGCAATGAGGTCAGTGCAATGAGATATGTGCAATGAGGCTAGTGCAATGAGGTCACTGCAATGGGGTCACTGCAATGAGGTCACTGCAATGAGATATATGCAATGAGGTCAGTGCAATGAGATATGTGCAATGAGGTCCTAATGAAAGGACTGATAGAGATTTCTGTGTGTGTATGTGTTGTAAACTAAAGCCTCTCACTGGTTTAGACAGACAGGCTCACAGACAGACAGACAGACATGCATACAGACAGGTTGACAGACAGACAGGCAGACAGACCTTACCTTTCCCTTTGCTATGATGTAGAAGGTGCTCCCCTGTTCTCCTTCCCTGATCACATATTCTCCTTTGTCATAGTACTCCTGGAGGAGGAGAGGGTCAGTGACGTAACCGAGTTATCACATTGATTTGATCATCGACATACAGTTGTCTGGTTCCAGTAGCCTCTCTCCCAGAGGGGAACAGGCACACAGACAGACAGGCAGATAAACCGACAGACACACAAACAAACAGGCAGGTGAACAGACGGACAAACAGACAGACGGGTGAACAGGCAGATGAGCAGACGGAAAGACCACAGGCAGGCAGACAGACAGGCAGATCCCAGTAACCTACGACCCAACTGAACCATTTTCACCCATGACCCTACCAAACCATTTCAACACACAACCCAACTGAACCACTCCAACACACAACCCAAATGAACCATTTCAACCTACAACCAAACTGAGCCACTCCAACACACAACCCAAACGAACCATTTCAACACACAACCCTACCAAACCATTTCAACACACAACTTAACTGAACCACTCCAATACACAACCCAAACGAACCATTTCAACCTACAACCAAACTGAGCCACTCCGACACACAACCCAACACAAACATTTCAACCAAACTGAGCCACTCCAACACACAACCCAACACAAACATTTCAACCAAACTGAGTAACTCCAACACACAACCCAACACAAACCTTTCAACCAAACTGAGCCACTCCAACACACAACCCAAACTAACCATTTCAGTCCACAACCCGACTGAACTACTCCAACACACAGTATTACCCATAACCTATCCTTCTTCTTACATCACATGAACATACAAACACACTGCTAACACACACACATCTAACAATACACTCTGCTGGGAATAGGTTGCCGTTTAGGACACACTGCAGAAATATGTTACATTCTGTATGTTGGCACACAGGATTCGAATACTGGTTGATTTCACAAGCATGCTGGTATTTAGAAACACTTTGTAAGTAATTGTTAGTTGGAATTAGTCTTACTAAAAGAACATTATATTTTAGTATACTAAAGTATTACTATATTCCTTCAATATTACGTAGGTAACTCACCACTTCTAGACAGTCCACGATTTTGCTGAGTTTTTCTTCAGGTAGGTTTGCCAACAGTGAGACACTTTCAAGAAACAAATAAGTAAAGCACAGGGTTAACAATAAAAATAAACTACAACGTTTCGCATCTGAAAATTGTATTGCAATTCCAAAGGCTTCTGATAAACACAGACAAGAACAAATGATAAACACAGAAAGGAACAAAATTACCTTAATTGATCAAATGTAATTATTAGTCATGATCTATTTCCAAAATCTAAACTCTTCCTCTGGACCAGCAGCCGGGAAAAGGGTTGACCCAGGACAGTGATCTGATTTATTATGCACTGAAAGGCAAAACGTCATTCTAGCTCGTCAATTCTGCTCAAAGACGTTGGCCACTTGTGCTACCTGGTTTATGATGTAACAACACAATAATCTAAAGGCCTTTTAAGGTAATTAACTAACACGATTGGATTCAAGCTTCGCTCAAAGCAACAAACACTACGTTCTTTGTCTAGTCTGGGAACAGAGCAAATACTCTGGGTTTCTATGACCACCAGGATGTGAATCAGTTTCACTGCTGTTTCTCAGAATCATAATGACGTTTTATTAAACCAAGATCATCCAGACACATCCACACAAACCAGGATCATCCAGACACATCCACACAAACCAGGATCATCCACACAAACGGTGTTAGAAGGGGTCAAGGTGCTGCCAGTGACGGATAACATGTAGGACAATATATACAATAGGGACATGTTGCATTTGTAAATCCAGTCATGACACGCTTTGGCCTACACATGTTTATATACTGTACGCTAAACTGTACCCATATGCGGAACAGTGCTTCCTATTCATATTGTACAGGTTATTGGTTAAATAACATGGACTGAAAGACCTATCTAACATTGAACCATTGGTTAAATAACATGGACTGGAAGACATATCTAACATAGAACCATTGGTTAAATAACATAGACTGAAAGACCTATCTAACATTGAACCATTGGTTAAATAACATGGACTGGAAGACATATCTAACATAGAACCATTGGTTAAATAACATAGACTGAAAGTCCTCACTAACATAGAACCATTGGTTAAATAAC
>JACXGK010007751.1:0-13063 GCA_016801125.1 Novumbra hubbsi
CGTAACTATCATTAACTAGCTAGCATTTGAGTTTTGTCAGTTCTCCTAAATGTTTAGAATCTATTAAGGATCGTTCTTTTTTTCCTGCAGTACTGCGAGTACATTAATTAATTTTGAAGTTTTTATTTGACATTTATGGTCATGTGAAAGACTAAATCCACACCTTGGAAAGCTGCCGTTTTCTTGATATATTTGGAAATGTGGTTATTGAATCTTCACTTCATAGACAACGGTAAACAATTAAGATAATGCTAACCTATCTCATCAAATTATGCTAAAGGATTATACTCCCCCATCATTTATTCATAAAAAATCTACAGAAATGCAATTAAATAATGCAGAAAAATTATACCCCTAGCTTCAATAGCGGGTGTTGCTTCCTTTAGCTGAAATAATTATGTAGCCATTTCTTGTAACTCTGTTCTTTACACACTCTTTATAGTACTCCTTCAACTGTGTCATGTTGGAGGGCTTTTTGCAGTCATAGCCCACTTCCAGTACCTATATAGAATTTTGATGGGACTGAGATCTCAGCTTGGACTCGTTTTCTTATTTTTGAGCCTTGGAAATTGATTTGTAACCGTTCCAGATTCATCTTTCTTCTGAGGTCCTCAGATAGGTCTTTTGATCTTAGCATGATGTGTTACCACACACCCACAAGACCAAACCAAACCAATTTCCGTAGATACTAACCTCCCGGTGAAACGGATCTTCCCAAGTTACTCTCTAATGATTTTATAATAATTTACACAATTTTAAATGTTGACATTATGTAATGGACCTTAGGTGAAACTAACTTTTTCCACAAAATTTTACTTTTTTGTGTGATTTTGTGACGCCGAGCCAAGATGCCGTACCGGGCGTTCACCGCTCGGAGTCGCCGTCGTATTGAACTTGTTCAATGTTGTTGTTGTTCAACTTCAGAAGAGGAAACGGACTGGGAACTTATGCACCTGTTTCTCAATTGGGTTAATGGGGGTATTTAAGCGCAGGCACGATAAGGTGTGGTGTTGGTTATTGTTGTATCTTACTCATAGTTGAAGGCGACCTCTAGAGAAGGTCCGTGGGATATGTTGGTTATTGTTGTATGTTACTCATAGTTGAAGGCGACCTCTAGAGAAGGTCCGTGGGCTATGTTGGTTATTGTTATTTGTTACTCATAGTTGAAGGCGACCTCTCAGAAGGTCTGTGTACTATGTTTGTGGTTTTGTTCCGGGGTACGTGTTCATTGGATTAACCAGTACCTGTGGTGTCTTTTCATAGAAGAGAATACAAACCTTTTGCACTAAACCTGTGTTCCTCGCTATTGCTTCCACTACCTCACCACAATCGTTACAGATTTGTTGAATTGAGTAAGCCTTGCCAATAAAGGTGATTTGAGTTTAGCTCAGATATCCGTGGATCACATGACTGCACTTAACCAGGGAATTCAACTGAACACATTTCTATTTTCACTGACACACAAGTGCTTGCTAAACACAGAAGCTAACGTGTTCGGCTTGGTGGTTGCATAGCAACAGCGTCTAGGTACCCCCTGACCCAGATCCAGAACCAGAACTTCAGAACCAAAGTCTGCTGAGAGGATAGGAACTGAGGAGAGAAGGAAGTAAAGCAAATAAGTTGTGTCTGTATGAGTGTGTGTGTGTCTGTATGTGTGTGTGTGTCTGTATGAGCATGTGTGTCTGCATGTGGGTCTACTACGAGTGAATCCTCTTGCATACTGCTGCACTACTAATTTGATTTGAGCTGACTGCTCATTTGATCCTTAGCATTGGGGTCAGTCACATTCAAGCCATTCCTCCCGCAAAGCAATGTATAATGACACACTCACAAACACACACTGAAAACATAACTAATAACATAGTGGTCTATTTCCACAACCCATAGTGATCATCCAACAACTATGATAATAGCCAAAGCTATTTGCCTGGCCTGTGTGTGTGTTGTATGCGTGTTGTGTGTGTGCTGTATGCCCTCTTGGTCAGATATTACTGTCTGTACAGACCCTCCATTTTCTTCAGATACAAGCAATTTATTTCCCAGCTGAGGCATTCTGAAGTGTGGGTGGAACAGCCAACTGCCTACATGATAGAACGGAATATCTAACCTGCTGAATGTGTGTGTGAGTGTGTGTGCATGTATACGTGGGTGTGTACGTTTGTCCGCATGTGTTTGTGTACGCGAGGAGAACAGGCTCTCTTCTCACTCTCTTTTTATCTGTCCTCCATACCTCTTACATTGGTGAGGTTCTACAACCCTCCTCCAGCCAGTTCACCTCCATGACCCTAACACCCTTTACCTCCACCCTGCCTCAACCCTGAGAACCTTCCCCCTGCCTCAAACCTGAGACCCTCCACCCTGCCTCAAACCTGAGACCCTCCACCCTGCTTCAACCCTGAGACCCTCCGCCCTGCTTCAACCCTGAGACTCTCCACCCTGCTTCAACCCTGAGACTCTCCACCCTGCTTCAACCCTGAGACTCTCCACCCTGCTTCAACCCTGAGACTCTCCACCCTGCTTCAACCCTGACACTATCAAACCTGCTACTGACTGTTTATGTTTCTAACTGTCTGTCTGTCTCTTTGTTTTAACTGATTGTTTCAGTCTGTTTGTAATTGACTTTTTTGTTTCTAACTGTTTCCAACGAAGTGCTGCTGTTTCTGACTTACCTTTTCTCTTTCTAACCGCCTGTGTCTGTTGTTCGTAACTGTCTGACTCTAACAGAGGGTTCCTAACTAACTGTTTCTCCCTCTTGACTTCAATCTATTATTGTCTCTCTCTTGTATTTTCCCCTCCCTCATTTCTTCTACTTCCATCCCTCAATCTCTAGCCTTCTTTCGCACTCTTTCTGTGGGACCATGGTGATTCAGCACTTCGATCATAGAGCATTCTGGGATAAAACACTAAGAGACGACCAAGTGGAACACAGCAGGGGGTTATGGGTAGCCTGTGGAAAGCTGGGATAAACGATAGTGTGTGTGTGCGTGAGTGTGGAAATGTGTGTGAGAGCGGAGGCCAATGCAGGCTTGTTATAATCAGCTAATTAAGCAATTCAGTAGTTGCAAACACAGCAGCTTTATAGCTAATCTCCAAACTGCTGCATCAAGAGAGTAAGAGAAGCTGAAAGAAGAAAAAAGACAAAAAGGTTGAACTAAAAAAAAAAAGAGAAAAGGGAGACGTTGAGAGGAATATAGGAAAAAGAGGCATTGAAAGAAAGTGGATATAGAGAGATTGAAAGAGATATATTGGAAGAGAGATATTGGGGGAAAGAGAGAGATTGAAAGAGAGATATTGGGGGAAAGAGAGAGATTGAAAGAGAGGTATTGGAGGAAAGAGAGAGATTGAAAGAGAGGTATTGGAGGAAAGAGAGAGATTGAAAGAGAGCGAGTAGACAGACATTGAGAGAAAGAGGAATGAGACTGAAAGAAAGAAAGAGTGATGGGTAGTTAAAGAGAGTGATGGCTAGTTATAGAATGTGATAGCTAGTTATTAAATGTGATAGCTAATAAAAAAAAAGTATTCAACTTTATTGTCATTGAACAGTACAAGTACAAAACAACAAAATGCAGTTTGCATCCAACCAGAAGTGCAAAAAAGAGCGGTGCATTAATGTTGTGTAAAGAGAGTGATAGCTAGTTAAATAGTTAAAGCTAGTTATAGTGTGAAAGCAAATTAATTAGAGCGCCAACTGTTGTTGTAAAAAGGGCTTTATAAATACATTTTATTGATTGATTTTGATTGAAAATAAGAGATATTATTGACCAGTTTTCGAAGATCCTGCTGGTTCAGCAAACACACACATTTGATTTTCTCTTGTGTGGGGACCTAACCCTGATTTAGAACTCCATGTTTTTATCATTAACCTCCCAACCTAACCCTAATCTCAATTAGCTAACTTTAATCCTAATCTGAACCTTGCCCTTATGCCTAACCTTGACTGTCAACCAGTAATGCTGAATAAATGGAGGGATAACAAGGAATGAGGGGAGGGATGACAGAGGAGATGAGGGGAGGGATGACAGAAGGGATGAGGGGAGGGATGACAGAAGCGATGAGGGGAGGGATGACAGAAGAGATGAGGGGAGGGATGACAGAAGAGATGAGGGGAGGGATGACAGAAGAGATGAGGGGAGGGATGACAGAAGAGATGAGGGGAGGGATGACAGAAGAGATGAGGGTGGGAGAATTACTTTCTCCCCCTTCCACACTCCCTCCCTCCGCCTTCCTCTCTCCCTCTTCCATACTCCCTCCCCCTTCCATACTACCTCTCTCCCCCTTCCACACTCCCTCTCTCCCCCCTTTCACTATCCCTCCATCTCTGTCTCCCCCTCTTTCTCAGGCTCCCCTCACCTTCTCCTAGCTCTATCTCTCGCTCCTTTCTCCTTTCTTTTCTCACTTCCCCTCGCTCCCTCTAATGACCTGTTGACTCCGTCAGATCAGATCTACTGTGTTGTGATCCCCACCGCCCAGCTGTAGCTGTGACGTGTGAGCTTTATGTAGGTGTGTGTGTGAGCTTTATGTAGGTGTGTGTGTGAGCTTTATGTAGGTGTGTGTGTGAGACAGTTCAAGGGCCTGCTCAGAAGCCTGTTAACCTCAGTTCTCTAATATCATACAGAAGTTGGAGTGGGAGAATGAGTGATTGTATGACTAAATGGTCATGGATGTTTACTTCAATGGTTTCGGCAATAGAGCAACTTAAGAGAGAGATCAAGAGAGAGACAGAGAGAATGAAAGAGAGAGAGAGAGAGAGAGAGAGAGAAATTGAGAGAGACAGAGACAGAGAGAATGAGAGACAGAGAGAGAAGAGAGAGATAGAATGAGAGAGAGAGAGAGAGAGAGAGATCAAGAGAGAGAGAGTGGGATACAATCTTGCAGGATATTGCATGTTTGTTTACTGTTGTACTAATTATTTTGTTGGTATCATTGATTATTATCACATCAGAAAAACTTAAAACATGTTTCTCTTTGCATATGTTTAAAGTTCTGCCGACTGTTTTGGGGACATCAGTACAAACACGCTACGAATGAGTTGGAAAGGTAGAAGCTTTTCACTCCACTTGAGTAAATGTGAGTTACTATTATCTCCTAGTAGACCGGATTGGATGTAGTACTGTGAATTATGTTTAAAAACACCAGAGGCTGTATGTGTTGTCCAGGAGTTTGTAGTTGAGAGAGGTAGACAGAGATCAACAACAACTGAGAGAGAAGCCGCCTGGCAATATTTAAAGGAGCTAATAAAGGAATTTACCCACCAGGGACTTTACTTAATTATAATGAGTTTTACCCACTGATCCACACAAAAACAATCATCATGCCAAGAATAAAATCAGCTAATTATTCTACGGTACAAATATTACAGATATTACAGTTGGGTTATCTGTTAAAAGACATAACCCAACCACCCATTGGGAATCCTCATTGGTTTCCCTCCACTGCTTGCAAAGCTGACAGATCTCGAATCCCTGAGACCAATGCTTGTTATGAGTTATGGCAAGTCCCGAGGCCCAAAAAACCATGGCACACCTCCCGAAGCCCCCCACACCACAGAATGAAGTTCACTCACATCAGAATGGATTCCCTCACATCTGAATGGATGCACTCACATCTGAATGGATGCCCTCACATCAGAATGGATTCCCTCACATCTGACTGGATGCCATCACATCTGACTGGATGCACTCACATCTGAATGGATGCACTCACATCTGAATGGATGCACTCACATCTGAATGGATGCACTCACATCTGAATGGATGCACTCACATCTGAATGGATGCACTGACATCCGAATGGATGCACTGACATCCGAATGGATGCCCTCACATCTGAATGGATGCACTCACATCTGAATGGATGCACTCACATCTGCATGGAAGCCCTCACATCTGAATGGATGTACTCACATCTGAATGGATGCACTCACATCTGAATTGATGCACTCACATCTGAAACAGCTAAACCGGATGTGAAAGTGAAGCGCTACCAGTCCACACGCCTGGGGAAGACTCAGGGTTAACTGCTCTGCCCAGGGAAAGAACAACACAACGTTACCGTTTAGGGATTCGATCTAGTAACCTTCTGGGCTGCGGTCCGGAGACGGGGGATAGTAACTTTGAGAAGAGACAGGCCTCAGTTCAGCGTTATGACAGACAGGTGTGAGGGGATATAAAATCTCTCTGAACACACATACACTAACACACACACTCACACACACACACACTCCATTGCAGCAACGGAAAAACACTGTCAGCCTTTAATAGGATTTCAGAAATGATACCCTACATAACCCCCCTCCTCCCTGCCTCTCCACCTCTGGAGTTCCTCCCTCCTCCATACTTGTGACCGTCTCTCTCCTTTTCCTCTCAGAGTAAAAGGTTCAGCTCATTTCAAGTCATTGTTACTACAGTTCAGCAGTGTGCATGAGAGACGTCCGTTGTATTCATTTAGCGTCTACCCTGTAGGTTTTCTGTCTTTTTGTCCTTTTCTCCCTCCCTCGCTCTTCCTCTCATGTCATTCTCTTTTCATCATTCCATCGGTGTTGTCATCAACTCTTACTCTTTCTTTCTCTCCTCTGTTCCAACTTCACAACTTTTCTCTCTTCTGTTATTTCCTCTCCATCTCCTCTCTTTCATTCAGTCCTCTCTGTATCTTCCTCTCCATCTCCTCTCTTTCATTCAGATCTCTCTCTTCTGTTATTTCCTCTCCATCTCCTCTCTGTCCTGTATTTTCCTTTCCCTTCCTGTCAGTCACATCCTCAGCAGATTGTCTTGTCTTCTCTGCGATTGGTCTTGGTGACTATAGG
The DNA here is from genome assembly GCA_016801125.1 of Novumbra hubbsi. Lineage (NCBI taxonomy): Eukaryota > Metazoa > Chordata > Actinopteri > Esociformes > Umbridae > Novumbra > Novumbra hubbsi. The sequence goes on from JACXGK010007751.1 coordinate 6,803, forward strand.
ATCTACACCTTGCGATGACAGGACACTGGATGGACACACCAATGACACCAGGAACATTGTGTGTGTGTGTGTGTGTGTGTGAATATGTGTTTAAATGTGTTGAAACAAATTGTGTCCAGACCTTCTCTTTCTCTTACTTAATTCAATTCAGCTTTGCATGACACTTATTACAACCGTATTGCCAAAGCCTTGGGTACAATAACAACAGGAATACAATAACAACAGGAATACAGTGACAACAGGAATACAATAACAACAGGAATACAATAACAACAGGAATACAGTGACAACAGGAATACAATAACAACAGGAATACAGTGACAACAGGAATACAATAACAACAGGAATACAATAACAACAGGAATACAGTGACAACAGGAATACAATAACAACAGGAATACAATAACAACAGGAATACAGTGACAACAGGAATACAATAACAACAGGAATACAGTGACAACAGGAATACAATAACAACAGGAATACAGTGACAACAGGAATACAATAACAACAGGAATACAGTGACAACAGGAATACAATAACAACAGGAATACAATAACAACAGGAATACAGTGACAACAGGAATACAATAACAACAGGAATACAGTGACAACAGGAATACAATAACAACAGGAATACAGTGACAACAGGAATACAATAACAACAGGAATACAATAACAACAGGAATACAATAACAACAGGAATACAGTGACAACAGGAATACAATAACAACAGGAATACAATAACAACAGGAATACAATAACAACAGGAGACACACAGCAACAACACCATTCATAACGACATCAGAAATAACCACACCGAACACTGTCTGGAATATGCAGTAACAACAAAATGCTCAACAAGTGTGAATAAATTAATAACCGCCATGACAACTTATTGCCACCAACAACAGACCCTCTGTGTCTCTTCTTGTGTCAGTTGTCCCTCTGTGTCTCTTCTTGTGTCAGTTTTCCCTCTGCGTTCTCTCTTCTTGTGTCAGTTGTCCCTCTGTGTTCTCTCTTCTTGTGTCAGTTGTCCCTCTGTGTTCTCTCTTCTTGTGTCAGTTTTCCCTCTGTGTTCTCTCTTCTTGTGTCAGTTTTCCCTCTGTGTTGTCTCTTCTTGTGTCAGTTGTCCCTCTGTGTTCTTTCTTCTTGTGTCCGTTTTCCCTCTGTTGTCTCTTCTTGTGTCAGTTGTCCATCTGTGTTGTCTCTTCTTGTGTCAGTTGTCCCTCTGAGTTCTTTCTTCTTGTGTCAGTTTTCCCTCTGTGTTGTCTCTTCTTGTGTCAGTTGTCCCTCTGTGTTCTTTCTTCTTGTGTCAGTTTTCCCTCTGTGTTCTCCCCCTACAGCTCCTCTCTAACTTTGTATGGTTCAGCAGAGGTGATATATGATGCTTCAGTTTTCTAGGTGAGAAAAGCTGAAATCTGCAGTTTTTGCAGGGTCAGACAACAGACTTCTCGCTCACAGTCTGTCTCTTTATTTTCTCCCTCTTTCCTCTCCTGTCCTGTAATAATTAATCAGGATTTAATGAAAGATAAAAGGCAAAATCAGTTTTTTTTTTAAATGGAAATAAATAACAATACGAGACTCATTGCTTCATACTTCTACTGAATCAATGGCATTGTACCACCTTCTATTGGGTCAATGGCATCGTACAACCTTCTAGTGAATCAATGGCATCGTACCACCTTCTATTGGGTCAATGGCATCGTACAACCTTCTACTGAATCAATGGCATCGTACCACCTTCTATTGGGTCAATGGCATCGTACCACCTTCTATTGGGTCAATGGCATCGTACCACCTTCTACTGGGTCAATGGCATCGTACCACCTTCTACTGGGTCAATGGCATCGTACCACCTTCTACTGGGTCAATGGCATCGTACCACCTTCTATTGGGTCAATGGCATCGTACCACCTTCTATTGGGTCAATGGCATCGTACCACCTTCTACTGGGTCAATGGCATCGTACCACCTTCTATTGGGTCAACGGCATTGTACTGCACTTGGCCATTCCAACTATTTCCGTTGTGATTCTTGTCTTTCCAGTACTGTTGCTTTATTGTCTTTATTTTATCAGGGATTTGCTTGTTAGACTGGATGAAAACCATTCCGAGAAGCCTTACCAAATTATACACATCACAATTGGAAAGGCACAACATGGGGGGTTTTCGCAACATTTAGTGCGTCAACCGGCAAACCCCACCCTAAAGTCCGGAGCTTGGCACCAACTGAGAGTCTGGCTACCTGGCCAATGCTTACTGGCTGACTGGCACCGGTCCGTGTCTATGGAAACAGAACCAAGTCTGGACTTTGGGGTAAAACACTAGTGTTTGGCACCGACATTTTGGCATTAGTGTCCGAATCCCAAGTCCCTGGAGGACCTGCAGCCAGAGGCCTCTGCTTAATGCTGGCTGGGAGCTGCCTGGGTGGGCCAGATTGGTGAAACTCCTATTTATAAGTGCATTGGTTTTATCACACTTGCTACACGTAATCCGATTTACTCATAATATGAAAACCTTTGTGAGCTAAAGCTTTTAACCCAACCGAACATTACTGTAGTATCAAACAACGTGCATTGCTGTTCCATCATTCATACACTGTTCAGTCGGTGGAAAGAGATTGTCAAGTTGCATGATAAATAGAAGAGAGAACTCTAGAACCGGCTTTAGGGGAATTAGTTGGTTTGTTAGGGCCATTACTCATGCCATGAAATATAACACCAACATGTTGTCAATCCATACTGGGACTGTATTCTACATCTCAAATATAACACCAACATGGTGTCAATCCATACTGGGACTGTATTCTACATCTCAAATATAACACCAACATGGTGTCAATCCATACTGGGACTGTATTCTACATCTCAAATATAACACATACAAGGTGTTAATACATACCATGACTGTATTCTACATCTCAAATATAACACCAACATGGTGTTAATACATACCATGACTGTATTCTACAACATCTCAAATTGGACACCAACATCAGGTACGCCCAGGTACTTATGAGCTAACCCACCAGTGGGCAGCACATTAAACACAAGAAGCACAACACGTTTAGGCAAAACTATTTCGAAGGAGAGGGGTGTTCTGTTTTTAACTTGGGTGCTAATTTGTCATGTTACTATGTACTCTTACATTTGTTTAGAAAAAAACCTTCAGGAAGGTATCTCATTGGCAGGGCAGAGGGGCAGGTTTAGGGTTGTGGTTTGGCAGGAGGGCTCTCATTGGCAGGGCAGAGGGGCAGGTTTAGGGTTGTGGTTTGGCAGGAGGGCTCTCATTGGCAGGGCAGAGGGGCAGGTTTAGGGTTGTGGTTTGGCAGGAGGGCTCTCATTGGCAGGGCAGAGGGGCAGGTTTAGGGTTGTGGTTTGGCAGGAGGGCTCTCATTGGCAGGGCAGAGGGGCAGGTTTAGGGTTGTGGTATGGCAGGAGGGCTCTCTCATTGGCAGGGCAGAGGGGCAGGGGTCATGGCAGCCGTTCACCCTGCCCATGCCAGTGATTTCAAGGCTGCATGTGGATCATTTGCACCTATGAGCAATGGGGCTAAAACTCCTGAACATAAACATTCGTAGTTCTTTTGGCCACTTCCTGAGGAGACTCTCACCAACATCTACAGGGGCTCCACTGAGAGCATCCTCTCAGGCTGCATCACTGCCTGGTACGGCTGCTGCTCTGCTGTTGATCACAAGGCCCTCCAGGGGGCGTTGAAGTCAGGGAGGGTGCTGAAGTCAGGGAGGGTGCTGAAGTCAGGGAGGGTGCTGAAGTCAGGGAGGGTGCTGAAGTCAGGGAGGGTGCTGAAGTCAGGGAGGGTGCTGAAGTCAGGGAGGGTGGTGAAGTCAGGGAGGGTGCTGAAGTCAGGGAGGGTGCTGAAGTCAGGGAGGGTGCTGAAGTCAGGGAGGGTGATGAAGTCAGGGAGGGTGCTGAAGTCAGGGAGGGTGCTGAAGTCAGGGAGGGTGCTGAAGTCAGGGAGGGTGGTGAAGTCAGGGAGGGTGCTGAAGTCAGGGAGGGTGCTGAAGTCAGGGAGGGTGCTGAAGTCAGCGGAGCTCATCATCGATGGCCATCTGTTTTCTCCCCCAAGGCCATAAGACTTCTCAACCCGCATCATTGATCTATGATCATATGGATCACATGAACTTTTAAAAGATCAGATGATAAAAAATGTATGACGTACTATGCACATAGCTTGTATAAAAGTACATTTCAAAGGCACTATTACACTTATATTCTACCTCTGTCATTCATACCGTGTCACCTGTCATATGTCTCTCTCTTAATGGGACATACAGTACATTAAAGAAAAGAAGAAAAAAACTACTAGTTTATACGGAAGGAGTCACAGAAGAAGTCACACAAGTTCTTGACATTCCTTTGATAGGGTAAGATGAAGAGGAGGAGTGTTAGCCAAAAGAGGAGGTAAAAGACACGCAATTAATTTTGGGGAAAAATGAGGACCTCCTTTTCTCTTCCTCCTCTCTCTTTTTCCCCATCCTTTTATAACCCTCTCTTCATTTCTCTATCTAACCCATTCCCTCTCTTAATTTCTCTATCTAACCCCATTCCATCTCTTTCCAACCCCATTCCCTCTCTTTCTATCCCCATTCCCTCTCTTTCTTTATCTAACCCAATTCCCTCTCTTTCTCTATCCAACCCCATTCCCTCTCTCTATCTAACCCCATTCCCCCTCTTGCTCTATCCAACCTAATTCCCTCTCTCTATCTAACCCCATTCCCTCTCTTACTCTATCTAACCCTTTCCCTCTCTTAATTTCTCTATCTAACCACATTCAATCTCTTTCTCTATCTAACCCCATTCCTTTTCTTTCTCTATCTAACCCCATTCCCTCTCTTTCTCTATCTAACCCCATTCCTTCTCTTTCTCAATCTAACCCCATTCCCTCTCTTTCTCTATCTAACCCCATTCCTTCTCTTTATCAATCTAACCCCATTCCTTCTCTTTCTCAATCTAACCCCATTCCCTCTCTCTATCCAACCCAATTCCCTCTCTTTCTCTATCTAACCCCATTCCCTCTCTTTCTCTATCTAACCCCATTCCCTCTCTTTCTCTATCTAACCCCATTCCTTCTCTTTCTCAATCTAACCCCATTCCCTCTCTCTATCCAACCCAATTCCCTCTCTTTCTCTATCTAACCCCATTCCCTCTCTTTCTCTTTCTAACCCCATCATCAAGTCTGTTTATAATCCCACAAATCCACTACACTGTGTCTGTTTATAACCCCACTTCCCCACTATCTCAAGTGTATTTAAAACACCACTACTCCACTACATACATATTGTTATAACCCTACTACCTACAAGTCTGTTTACAACCCCACTTCTTCACTACCTACAAGTCTGTTTACAACCCCACTTCTTCACTACCTACAAGTCTGTTTACAACCCCACTTCTTCACTACCTACAAGTCTATTTACAACCCCACTTCTTCACTACCTACAAGTCTGTTTACAACCCCACTTCTTCACTACCTACAAGTCTGTTTACAACCCAACTTCTTCACTACCTACAAGTCTGTTTACAACCCCACTTCTTCACTACCTACAAGTCTGTTTACAACCCCACTTCTCCACAACTTAAAGTTTGTTTATAACCCCACTTCTTCACTACATCAAGTCTGTTTACAACCCCACTTCTTCACTACATCAAGTATGTTTATAACCCCACTTCTTCACTACATCAAGGGTGTTAACCGCCCCACTTCTCCACTACTTAAAGTTTGTTTATAACCCTACTTCTTCACTGCAACAAGTCTGTTTATAACCCCATAGTTACATTACATTCTGTTTACACCACCACAAATCATTAAAGAGGTGTTCAGAACCAGATGCTTAGAGAAGAAACATTCAGGGGCCTGATGTAACATTAAATGGAGCAAGAAGTTAAGCAACAGAACTGCATCTTCTTTGGAAATTGGGTTGGGGTGTGTGTTTGTGCGAGTTTGAAAGTGTGTGTGATGCCCACCTCAGCATATTTCTTCACATTATTCAGCTTGTTTGATTTGAGAGGCTCTCAACTAAAACCTGCAGAGGCTAGCACTTCTGCCATCTCAGACAAACACACAGAAACACACTCACTCATGCTTCACTGTGCATTGTCGGTTTATTGACATGCTGTATGCTGCTTGCTGTTGCCTACCAGTCCCTTTGTCCCAAACCTGGCCCTGTTACCTACCTGGCCCCTGTTACCTACCTGGCCCACTATTACCTACCTGGCCCAATATTACCTACTGGCCCACTA
>JACXGK010007751.1:13163-24409 GCA_016801125.1 Novumbra hubbsi
TATTACCTACCTGGCCCAATATTACCATCCTGACCACTGTAACCTAGCTGGCCCACTGTTACCTACCTGGCCAACTATTACCTATCTGGCCCAATATGTCAAACATTTAGGTTCAGTTAATTTTAGGCATAATTTGGTTTTGGTTTATTTAATTCTAGGTTAAATGATTAGATTCACATAAGTTTAGGTCAAACTTCAGTTAAAGTTTAGTTTAGGTTAGTTTAAGGATGAATACAAAATGGCAAAAATGGAGACTAGCCTTTGGTTTAATCCTGCAACCATCTAGGACGTAGCTGCTTGTTTTGGTCGATCTGAAGCTGGTCCACTGTCACGGCGCCTCCTGATGCCGTGCCCTCTCCTGATCACGTCGCACCCCGGCGTTCGACGTCACCGGCCTTTTAGGTGCCATCGTACTCGTATGTCCTGTTTCCCCATGTCCTGTGAACACACCCTTCCTGATTACCCGCCAGCTGCATCTAATGTAGTTGGCTACTTAATCCCCTGTGTGTCTTGTCTCTGTGTCCGTGATTGTTTCCTGTTATGTGTATACGGTCGTACTACACCCTGGTACATTATAGACTGAATAAAGAGCCTTATTAAGCCAACCGCCTGCGCATTGGTCCGCTTCCTGAAACACCTCTGACATCCACAACTCTTTAGCTAGCCACCCTCCTATTTCCCGGTTACAGATTTGCGTCCAGTGGCAGTTTCGGAAGACATCTTGAGGACCTGGGCAACTGTCTGATGTTAGAGTCAGTGGGGAATGATTCCTCCGCTGTCTTCTTATCTCTGTGCCTGTGAACATTGTTTCCTACTGCATCACCAATTACCCTCAGGAGATGTCCACACACACACACCTACACCATATTCACAAGTACGCACACACAGACACAGAAACACACTAAAAACAAGCAGAGACACACGGTCCCACAGAGATGCACACACACACACAACCACAAAATAGTTCCCTAACAGATAAAAGGGAGAATCGTGACAGAACAACAGTGAGAGAAACCAGAAGACAGAGAGAGCAGAAGACAGATAAACCAGAAGACAGATAAACCAGAAGACAGAGAGAACAGAAGACAGAGAAACCAGAAAACAGAGAAACCAGAAGACAGAGAGAACAGAAGACAGAGAAACCAGAAAACAGAGAGAACAGAAGACACAGAGAATAGAAGACAGAGAAACCAGAAAACAGAGAAACCAGAAGACAGAGAGAAAAGAAAACAGAGAAACCAGAAGACAGAGAAACTAGAAGACAGAGAGAGCAGCAGACAGAAACAAGAAAACAAACACCGGAAGACACACACAAGACATAAGAAGACAGAAGACGGAGAGACCAGATGACAAAAACACCAGATGACAGACACACCTGAAGACAGAGACACCTGAAGACAGAGACCAGATGACAGAGCCACCTGAAGACAGAGACACCTGAAGACAGAGAGACCAGATGACAGAGACACCTGAAGACAGAGAGACCAGATGACAGAGACACCTGAAGACAGAGACACCTGAAGACAGAGAGACCCGATGACAGAGACACCTGAAGACAGAGACACCTGAAGACAGAGAGACCAGATGACAGAGCCACCTGAAGACAGAGAGACCGGAGAGTCTTTGCGTGTGTTGACTTTTGTTTCTTGGCTGATGCCTTATTACAGCTATTGTCTCTGCTTCAGTCTTTAAGAATCTGCAGCATATATCGCTGTCTCCCTCCCTTAATGTGTGTCATTGTGTGTGTATGTAGTTGTTTGAGTGTGTCTATGTGTTTTTCCGTGTATCTGTGTTTATTTGTGTGTGTCTGTGTGTAAGATTGTGTTTTTTTTTCTGAAGCCTTATTACATTACTTTCCTTAGCTCCTGTTGAATCTGCTTTTCTCTGGCTATTACTGCAATCAACCCAAAGACCAGACAACCGTGAGCCCCACACCCTGTCGCTGGTCCAGGCGGGTTCCTGGTCCAGGCGTGTTCCTGGTACAGGCGTGTTCCTGGTACAGACCCAACCAGACATGATTAAATGACAGAAACAGGTGGTGTGGAATCATGAAGAACCGTGTATAATCCACATGTGTGGCTAATTAACATCGTTCTCTGCATTTCCCTAATGTGGTTGAATGTATATGAACATTGATAAATGTTTGCCACAGCTCTAATTTTCTCTACGGTTCTCTATTGTTCTCACAGTAATCTTGTAAAGAAGAGTATTATTCAGTGCAGAAAAGTACAAACAGTAAAGAACAGCCGAGAGCCGTGTTAATTAGCTACATGTGACCCTTTGTTCTCCAGGATACCAAAACACCTGTAGGATTCCATGTCATTAAGACAGAAGTCGTAACACTGACACACACACTGACACACCCACTGACACACACACTGACACACACACTGCATTAGAGAAGTGGGGAGCAGAGGGAAGAAGAGGAGCATATTAAGGTCTAGCAGTAAAACCAGATGTTAATTATGTAAATGATTGGTTTTAATCAGGCTGAACCATGTAACAAGTTAGCAGGAAGGAAAATTAAGAGTTATCACAACCACATTAATATTCAGAAAACACTGTGTGTGTGTGTGTGTGTGCATGAGTGATATGTTCTGCATTGTGAGAGTGTGCAGGCATATGTGTGCACATACAAAGGTGTGCGTGACTCTGTGTGTATGTGTGTGCAGGGTAAATTATTAGTGAGATGAGGAATGAAAGAGCTGGAGAGTTACGGCTGCTACCCATCAGGCCTCATCCACACTGGATAACACTGACCATGGGGAGGGAGGAGGTGAGGGGGAGGGAGGAGGAGGGAGGGAGGCAGTGAGAGGGGAGGGGCAGGGAGGCATTGAGGAGGAAGGAGAAACGTACACAACACAGCAAAAAGCAACTGATGCTAATTGAGGAGTGCATCAACACAAACAGCTTCTGGCAACATGTTTAAAACCTACAGAACCAAAGCAAGTGGAATTAGCGATTCAAAACTGTGACATATGGACAAGCCATTTTAAACTGCTGGAAGTGATGCAGAACAATGCCTAACCCATGGCAGAGTGAATGAACTGGAAGGATCTATAAAGGACAATCAGAAGCCATTTGACTACCCAATTACTGAGCAGGAGCTGTATTAAGAAAATATGTACAGGGCATCCTAAATGAGACGTTCAAATGAATCAGTGTACTTTTGCTATTGCTTACTTGATCCTAAGTAGGTTATCGTACTTAGAACCAAGGAGTTGTAAAACCCAAAACGAACATATACAAATGTGACCCCAACACAATGAGGCATAAGTGTGAACTAATGCTGGGGATGATGTCTCTAGTAGTTCCTACCGGAGGAACCCTAATGTGTGGTATTGAGAAGTCAAAATAACAGGAGGTAATGAGTGGTATTGAGAAAGCAAAATAACAGGAGGTAATGTGTGGTATTGAGAAGTCAAAATAACAGGAGGTAATGAGTGGTATTGAGAAGTCAAAATAACAGGAGGTAATGTGTGGTATTGAGAAGTCAAAATAACAGGAGGCTTATGAGTGGTATTGAGAAGTCAAAATAACAGGAGGTAATGAGTGGTATTGAGAAGTCAAAATAACAGGAGGTAATGTGTGGTATTGAGAAGTCAAAATAACAGGGAAAACAGATCATTAGAGCTGGGAGGAACCAATCGCTTTTTAAATTAAAACTCTTTTGTGAAGTTTTCTCAAGTTTGACAAAAAGTAAGAGCCATTTTGGAAATGCATTCAATTTATTGAATGTCTTATATAAATGGATTTACAATTCATAGGGACAATTCATTTACATTTCATAGCTAGCACAAACACACAGACAGGTAAGCAAAATGAGTAAATTTGTAATTGATTTTGTGGACATGTGCTGTTGTGCAGAGAATGAAAAGGGGAACATACATTTCAAATAACTAGATCACTGTACAGTGTACTGGCAATATCTGCAGCACTAGCAAAACAATAATTAGATCACTGTACAGTGTATTGGCAATATCTGCAGCACTAGCAAAACAATAACTAGATCACTGTACAGTGTATTGGCATTATCTGCAGCACTAGCAAAACAATAACTAGATCACTGTACAGTGTACTGGCATTATCTGCAGCACTAGCAAAACAATAACTAGATCACTGTACAGTGTACTGGCATTATCTGCAGCACTAGCAAAACAATAACTAGATCACTGTACAGTTTACTGGCATTATCTGCAGCACTAGCAAAACAATAACTAGATCACTGTACAGTTTACTGGCATTATCTGCAGCACTAGCAAAACAATAACTAGATCACTGTACAGTGTACTGGCAATATCTGCAGCACTAGCAAAACAATAATTAGATCACTGTACAGTGTACTGGCAATATCTGCAGCACTAGCAAAACAATAACTAGATCACTGTACAGTGTACTGGCATTATCTGCAGCACTAGCAAAACAATAACAAAATCAATTAATCAGAGACAGGGCCTTTGTCAGGGTTGCAATCTCAGCCTACACTCCTAGAATATTTTTTTGTCCATTGCGTCTCCACACTTTAAAAGTTAAATGCCTGCTCTCCACAGATGATCTGTGCCTGCTTTCACCCACTCCACTTAAAAGCGAGCCTGAACCCATTGCTATGTTCTGTACCTAGGAACTGTGAAGAGGCCTCTGGTGTCGTTTCTGGTGATGCTGAAGCTGTGTGCAGAAGGTTGTCCATGTGTAAACACATCAACACTTCTGACAAAAACCAACATCAACACAGTCAGTATCTCCACAAGTCTCCGCATCCTGCACCACTTATTTTCTGTAAGCACTCAACTAACTACATTTTACTGGTTGGACATGCATAACAAATGAATGTTCTTCTCAGGAACTGAGAAGAATCTTGCCCTTAAGAGTTTTAAACTACATCTAGCGGCAGGATTCCATAGCAGGCTCTCCGAGCACAAAATGAACATAGATTGTGAAAAGCGTTACTCGTGTTGACGCTGTCCTTCCAATCACTTTCCTGATTACCTATATCGTCTATCTTCATAGCCATTGGTGTAAAGGATAACAAATATGCTGCTTTTGCCCCTTTAAATAGACTGGCACTTAGGATCAGTGACTCTAGCCTTAAGGACTTTTATTTTGATAGCATGGTCTTGAATATTTCTGAAAATAGTATCTAGTGCCACTCTGGCTGGCCTGAACCAGATCTTCAAACTATGTTATCTGCTGTAAAGGAATTAGGGTGGAATCATCTCAATCATCTCATCACAATCGTCTCCTTCGGTCGTACTAATCATTCATGCCCTCTGTGGTAGTCATTATCTTGGCTCCAAACACAGATTCATCCTCAAATGTTCTCCAATAACTTTTGTTTTGGCATTGGCCTTGTTCATGTTAAATGATTCTTCAAGGTTTGCAGATTCTAGCAGGTATTCTTCCTCCTCGAATCTCTGCATGTCTTGTGGGGCTGTAGTGTGTGCAATCAGAGCAGCTCTCTCAGTTTCAGTATAAAACAGAAGCATGATCAATTGCTGGAGACATTGGAGCATTTTTATACATTACTGGCACTATCCTGGGGTCATATCTCGGAGCCTCCAGATTGCTCAATCCAAGTTTTCATATAAACTACGAATACATGAAAACGTTGAATATTAGGTTGGTACTAGTCCAGTTCATTATCTTCCTTTCTATGGTGAAACAACTGCGATTGCACAGAGTTTTGTAGCTCCGCAAATTCATTTAATAAAACCACATCTCTTGCTATGGTGACGAATCCTTACCACCGGCCAATACTTTTATTTCATTCATTCTCCTCATCAACACACTAAATGTTCCTCTAAGGGGGCCAATTAATTTATGCACATATACGCTGGCTTTTAATTTATCCTCTGTTTCGCTTAAAGACATTTTCACAAATCTCTAGTAACAGCCTGGGTGAACATGCACGCGCACACAGGTGATGATATGGATTTGAGGTAATTTGCTTCTATTAATACTATAATTACCATGCACCTGGAGCCGTTTCAGATGTGCCTTCTAGAATTTTACCAACATAATGAAAGTGCAGTGTGATGTTCTGCATGCCATGTAGAAATACAATGAGTAGAACTTCAACCAGAACACCAGTTCTATACATTCAAATTTCTATGATGTTTACATTCCTTTGTCCTGAAATGAAGAAAAAAAACCATCAAGTGTGTAGACCTCCTTCTCTACTGATACCCAAGTCTCACAGAGGCTTAGCGGCGATTAATCATTTTTCCACTGACAGAAAAAAAACATGTTTTTACATAAACCAAGAACATTATCATTAGTGCCTTGGGGTGCTTGTGCTACAGTGTGTGTGTTTGTGCCAGTGCTTGTGTGTATAATGTAAGTTAGCACAATGTGATCGATGAACTCTGAGCTTTGACATATTGTTAGAAAACCTACACAGTCCTCTGTGACCCTTCTTACAAAGCGGGAGGGATGTATGATCACAGGAGAAATAACATGGGCTTGACCTGGCCTGTGTATTCACAGAGAGAGGGACGTATGATCACAGGAGAAATAAAATAGGCTTGACCTGGCCTGTGTATTCACAGAGAGAGGGACGTATGATCACAGGAGAAATAACATGGGCTTGACCTGGCCTGTGTATTCACAGAGAGAGGGACGTATGATCACAGGAGAAATAACACTGGCTTTACCTGGCCTGTGTATTCACAGAGAGAGGGACGTATGATCACAGGAGAAATAACACTGGCTTTACCTGGCCTGTGTATTCACAGAGAGAGGGACGTATGATCACAGGAGAAATAACATGGGCTTGACCTGGCCTGTGCATTCACAGAGAGAGGGACGTATGATCACAGGAGAAATAACACTGGCTTTACCTGGCCTGTGTATTCACAGAGAGAGGGACGTATAATCACAGGAGAAATAACATGGGCTTGACCTGGCCTGTGTATTCACAGAGAGAGGGACGTATGATCACAGGAGAAATAACACTGGCTTTTCCTGGCCTGTGTATTCACAGAGGATAGAAAGAAAGGAGCTTAGCAGGGAAGGATAGCAGGCAGAGAGGTTGTATGAGCCATGTAAACATTCATTAGAAACCACTGCAGTGTGAGATTTACATTCTGCCCCATCAGCACAATGAACAGTCATCAATAAAATGGTGTCAGTGTAGGAGCTGGGTGTGTGTGTGTGTGTGTGTGTGATGGAGGAAGTAGGAGACAGAAAAGAGAAAGAGAACAAGGGAGCGAGAGATGAGAAAAGAGGGCGGGCGGGGGGGCGAGAGGGAGATGTATGGTAGTGGAGTTAGAAGTGCTGGATGTCAGTATAAATGGCGTTGCCCTGTGGTCAACCCCGGCAGAACAGGCCTGAATGTTAAATAGCACAGATCGATGCTGGGGAACGCAGCTCAACTGCATCATTTGTTCTGCCATGAGAGATGTCAATACACCCAAGAGAGTCATCCATCTCCATGATATCCCCTACATACTGGGGGTGCAGTCTGGAAGTGAGTGTGTGTTTCAGCTCAATTATTTCCCATTGTGTGCTGCCCCACCTCTTACATGCACAGAACAGCAAGAGGATGAGGAGAGAAGAGGAGGAGGAAGATGTTTATTCTAAAAACTGAATGATAGAGTTATGATGACATCACAGTTCTCTCTCACCATCTTATCTCTGGCTGATGTCTCCTGTCCCCTTCACCCTCACATGAAGCATGCGTTCGCACTCACACAAGTACACTTACAAATACACACAAACATGCACACGCACACGTATGCCTCAGTCAAATGAAAAGACCATCACCTGGATTACTGGTATTACTATCATCATAATCTAGACTATTGGTATTACAATCATCATCATCTAGATTATTGGTATTACCATCATCATCATCTAGATAATTGGTATTACCATCATCATCATCTAGATTATTGGTATTACCATCATCATCATCTAGATTATTGGTATTACCATCATCATCATCTAGATTATTGGTATTACCATCATCATCATCTAGATTATTGGTATTACCATCATCATCATCTAGATTATTTGTATTACCGTCATCATCATCTAGATTATTGGTATTACCATCATCATCATCTAGATTATTGGTATTACCATCATCATCATCTAGATTATTGGGATTACCATCATCATCATCTAGATTATTGGTATTACCATCATCATCATCTAGATTATTGGTATTACCATCATCATCATCTAGATTATTGGTATTACCATCATCATCATCTAGATTATTGGTATTACCATCATCATCATCATATAGATTATTGGTATTACCATCATCATCATCATCATCTAGATTATTGGTATTACCATCATCATCATCATCATCATCATATAGATTATTGGTATTACCATCATCATCATCATCATCATCATCACCACCACGACCAACATTATCATCATCTAGATTGTTGTTATGGCCATTATCAACATCATAACCACCATCCGTTATATTGCCATTATTACCATCATAATCATCTAGATAGCTGTTATCATCATTATCACCTCAAAAACCTGTTGAGGTTCAGAGGAGGACTGGATCCTCTTTAGATGTTTCTGACATTCCTGGATGTTCTGGCCATTCAGCGTCTGCATGCAAGGCTCTTTGGGTTGCCAGGCTGGGTATCTGTAGAAGCACTATGTGACAGCTGCTGATGTAACATTTGATTAGGATCCCTAATTGCAACTGCCAAACGCAGCAGCAACTATCATTCATCTACATTTGGGAGATGAAAAAGAATCTCAACCTAAGTTGAGTTTTACATTAACTTTTTTTTACAGGTTGAGATATACTAGTAAATTGTGTCATGTGTAAGGTTAAAGTATATTACCACAATTGATATAAAGTTATAGAAGAGAGATATGGCATCATATATGGTATCAAATGATACTTCACATTCTACCATGCCTATTAGTATACTTTAAAACTACCATAAATGTTAAAATGGGAGACATCTTAAGGCCCCAAAGGATCTGAAAAATCTTTTAGCTGACCATGTTTCTAGCATGTCAGACTGTGACTAAAAAAGAATTACTGTTGCAAGCCCAGCCCAACTACATTATCAGAATGTAGTAGGGTCCCTAACTTTTAATACACAAAATGTGTATGTACGTACACTACCTCCAGACAGTATGCCCATTCACAAACATCTACTACCTCCAGGCAGTATGCCCATTCACAAACATCTACTACCTCCAGGCAGTATGCACATTCACAAACATCTACTACCTCCAGGCAGTATGCACATTCACAAACATCTACTACCTCCAGGTAGTATGCACATTCACAAACGTAGCCAAGCCCCTCCTCGCCAAGGTCGATTGGCTAAAGACAGAATTGGCTGCAATATTACTATTTTCAGAGCGGTTCCAGGGTGAGGAGCTGGTCTGTGGTGCTAACCATCTCTCACAGGGCCTCATTTAACTTAGACACCAGGTTTATATAGAAAACACATTATTTTGTTTTTTTAATGAAGAAATCCTACCTAGTGCAGTTTTAACACATCGGAACAGATCAAAAACACCATTCATACTAATATATTTGTTTATAAAAACCATCCACTGTTGATCCCATTCACTCAGTCTATTAGAGTATGACATTTCTAATGAAAAGATATGATCAGGATTTCAATAACTGGAGATTGTGTGATTAGATTAAAAAAGGCCTAAACTTCCAGTTCCAAGAGACATTCAGTCACTGAGATAAAACATTTCTTCACATCCTCTGACTCATTGTAAACTCTAAAGTGCTTCTCCTCCTCTCTCCCTTCTCATCTTCCCTCTTTTTCTCCCTCCTTTCTCCTGCTCTCCCACCCGCTCTTCCTCCCTCTCTCCTTCTTTCTTTCTATCGCTCCACCCTCTCCTTTTTTCACCCACCTCACTCCCCTTCTCGTTCCCACCTCTCCCACTTTCACCTCTTCTTCATTCGTCTCTCTCTCTCTCCCCTAATTCTGTCTGTCTCTCTCCCCTAATTCTGTCTGTCTCTCTCCCCTAACTCTGTCTGTCTCTCTCCCCTAACTCTGTCTGTCTCTCTCCCCTAATTCTGTCTTCCTCTCTCCCCTAACTCTGTCTTCCTCTCTAGCACTCACTCTCTTTCTCTCTTTAAATTCAATTAAAATTACTGTTACTCTCTCCCTCTCCATCTCTCCTTCTCCCTCTCCTTCTTCTCCCTCTCTCTCTCTCTCTCTCTCTCTGTCTCCTCTCTCCCTCTCTCTTCTTCTCCCTCTCTCTTCTTCTCCCTCTCTCATCCTCTCCCTCTCTCTTCTCCCTCTCTCTTCTTCTCCCTCTCTCATCTTCTCCGTCTCTCATCTTCTGCCTTCTATTCTTTCTAGTAATATTTCTTCACAATTTTTTTTTGTGTTGTGATACCAATTTACACACTTTTGTCACACTTTTTCTCTCTGGCCAACATCTCTCCCTTATCTATGTGTCTGTTTCTCTCTCAGTGTCCCAGTCTCAGTTTCTCCCCGTTCTGTGTCTCTTTTTCTTTCAGTCTCCCCTTATCTCTGTGTCTGTTTCTCTCTTAGTGTCCCAGTCTCAGTCTCTCCCTTATCTGTGTCTGTTTCTCTCTCATTCTCCCCTTATCTGTGTCTGTTTCTCTCTCAGTGTCCCAGTCTCAGTCTCTCCCTTATCTCTGTGTCTGTTTCTCTCTTAGTGTCCCAGTCTCAGTCTCTCCCTTATCTGTGTCTGTTTTTCTCTCAGTCTCTCCCTTATCTGTGTCTGTTTCTCTCTCAGTCTCCCCTTATCTGTGTCTGTTTTTCTCTCAGTCTCTCCCTTATCTCTGTGTCTGTTTCTCTCTCAGTGTCCCCGTCTCAGTCTCTCCTCTCTGGATCTCTCTCTTTCACATCAGATAAGTTGTTGATGACGAGCCTCTGAGCGCAAATCAATTTGTTTACAGCTATCTGATGGAGAGGTTAGCGTACCGCCAGAACGCTAACACACTACACTGCTGTGTGAATCAAGTTGACCTTATTCTCATTGTTTTGGCACTTCAAACATACACACACACACACACAGTTACATTTCCTGTTCTCTCAGGTAAACATATCAGAAGATTTCTAAAACTATCAGAATATAACCCAACTCAATATTGTATGGAAATAAAATAACTATTATGTCAAAAGAAATGTAACCCATTTAATTAACAGAGGCATTCCATCCAGTGTGTGTGGTTAGGTTGTAGGTGTGTGTGTGTGACTGTGTTAGGGTGTCCTGAATCTTAAGTGTGTGTGGTTATGTTGTAGGTGTGTGTGTGTGTG
>JACXGK010007752.1:0-24436 GCA_016801125.1 Novumbra hubbsi
CCCCCCCCCCCCCCCTTTTCCCACTGCGGAATAAACCAATCAGATAGGCGTTATCATCGTGACCTTATCTTCAATGTTAATCGGGATGTTTCTATCTTTAACATTTTCTGGATGTTGTTACTTCACCCAAATTACCCAAGCAACATTGCTGCTTTTACTCTGTAAGCCGTGTTTGGACAAGGTTTGTGGGCATTCCACGCATTCAGTATTTGTGGCAGAACCCTCATCCATATCCTGTTATTGTATTTTTTATTAACATACATTATATTGTCATCATATCCACATGTTCTATATAATTTGACTACAAACCTAAAAAGTATCAAATTTCCTTGAAAATTGGTACCATGACATGTTTCATGAATCACATTCACACGTTACTATTCGTAACCCGTACCAGATGTTCTCATACCTGGTCCATACACTGAAAACAGGCCAAAAACACCAAGGAGTCATTTTGGCTTTTGGGAAAAATTTCAATTTCAAATGATCACACATGTATTAATATCTGTTAATGACCCCTGTTGTCACTATAAAAGATGCAGAACAGCTTTCTCTCTGGTATCACAATAATCCTTTATACTCCCTTCATCAGAAAACATTATTCGGGCGTGCCCCACTGATCAGATGAAGCCTCTGTGCCCATCATCTCAGGCTATTCCTTACACCACTGAGCGATTCGTGGCATTAGAAGATCATAATCCCTTATATGATTCATGAAGGCAGGAGAGCATGCTAAGTGGTGCACAAGGAATGCCCCGGAGAGGGTCGTCTTTCCCTGCAGGATCATTGGATTTCCAAGCGCCAAATCCACTACTGCTCTCGCTTTTTACTTGTGTCATGCACATGAAACTCCCACAGTCGGCTAACGTGTGAGTGAGATCCAATGATGAAAGTCCAACATCTCTCTTGCCTAACCTTGGCGAGTTCCAATCATCTCATTAGAGACAGTGCTGTCGGCCTGCTCCTTCTGATCTCATAAGTTTCATCTTCTCTCAGCCACAGACTTTGACACATGGGGGGACAACAGGCCACTGCATGGACTGGCAAAAGTTTGAACGCCAGTGTTTCTGGATCGTTTTTTTGTGAATTTTTAACAACTTCATCTGTTTATTCCGGCCCTTCTATCGTCTATCATATCCTACTGCAACTACAGTACATTCCTGCCTCAACAACTACCAAAAGATTCTGAAACCTTCCTCACAGGCATCAGCGCCAAGCAATTATGTTTTCTTTTTGCTCTTCCGACCAGGAAGGCACGTGTGTTAAAACGTATGATTGCACGTTCGCTCACCGGAAGACTTCAGGTTTGCTGGTGTCTGAGATGCCCGGTCCCCAGAGCACGATCAGACTAGGTTACCGTGCGTGCCCAGGCTTTGTAGAATGCCTCAGACCACTATGAGAAATTAAAGGCTTTAAGACAATTTTCAACCATTTTGTAAGTATTTCCATGGATATTGTATTGCTGCTGTCACACAGTCTTTGACATGCTGACCCCCGTCTTGATATCTAATGCTGTGATCATTTGGGGAGTCATCTGATGTAAGAGAGTGAGTCACGACCAACACTGTAATCTACGTAGTGTCAAGGGCTAGAGAATGGAATCAGAATGCATTATGAATGATCTCAACCAGAGGTATGATTGATTGTATACCTTAAGTCTTCTGATACACTGTATATTTCCACTGCAGTTTCCCATCTGAGGCTCAGCAATCCAAAATGACCATTACTGTGTATATGTTTTCTTTGTGTTGTGGAAGTTAAATCAGCAAATAAGACATTTCCTTCTACGACAGAAATCAATGAGTCTGGTTAACTGGAGGTCTCTGGCGCAACCTGTGACAGCCGGGCTGATTGAGGATTGATCACAACACATCATCTGAGTGGTCCATCATCGCACAGCCTGTGGCTTTACTGGCCTTTCATAAAGACAATGTGCACATTGTGCCTCTTGAAGGCACATCTCGAAGAGCAATTCTTGCACAATGTTCACATAATTCCTGTCCAAGATGGCAATTGTTAAGGTCCCACATATGCTAACTTTAGCTAGTTTATGTAAATGTATGCAAGCAGTCAATCAGGGAATTGTGTATTTTATTATAATGTATATATATATATATTGATTACCATGCAAACCCACGCTGTGGGTGAAGGGAGATGAATGGTTTTGAAGTGGTTAATGGCTGACAAGTAATGTAAACCACCACACAGAAATGCAGGTAGGAAGCGTGTAAATAAGCGATACTGGTTACCGACAACATTAAGTGCTTTTAAAACGTACGTAATGTTTATTTGTGTTTTACTGAGAGACACATTGTTGTGGAGAGCAGGATGACTGGCGAGTATCCCACTGATACTAACCAGTTCAGCTGCGGGGCCGCTCACATGGCTGTTTCCCAGTCATATGTAATTCATTCCTCCTTCACTTGTTCACGAAGGCAGCATGAGCGGTGGAATATTGTAAGCTCATGACTCCCGGGACCAAGAGCGTTGCAAGTGTTTCTGATGAATAACCGACGCCTTGCAGGTGGGCGGTGATGTGGCCAATAACACCAGGTCCTGAAATTGAACATAGGAGGAAAATAAAGGTGGACTCTTACTTCATCTGTGAGCTCCGGACATTGTCTTGAGTGGGAAAAAAACGGGGTTTTCTATGCTTTGTGGGCTTGTTGTCAAAATGTACTGGACTGCAAAGTCCAACACATTTACGGGACCGCAAAGTCAGAAGACATTTTGTTATGGAGAACTGCGGAGTGACACTGGGGGACAAGACTCAGGAGTACACTGTCTCGGCAGACTTTAATGGCTTTAGAATAATGGTAGCCCGCAGCAATTATACCACTCCTCTAAATGGAACAGCAAAGTGTGCATAATGAATCATGGGGCACAGGAACTAAAAGGTTTTTTTCTTCAGCTTCTAACTTTTTAAACATCTCCATGCAGATTAAAATGTAAAGATCTGGTCCAAATTGCTCACAGTATGTTTTAGTCACTTAGAACTCATGAAATATTTCCCAGGGCGCAATGAAGCGTCCAGATGAGTGGAGTGAAATATTCCATGCAACGCCACAGCACTCCCATTGGATGGCCAATCAACAACCCAAGCGAACAGGAATGTCAACTTTTTTTGTACGTATTAAGATTCACTACTAACGATGGTCATTATAATGCAGTATCTATTGAGTCTTCATTTACTTCATTATTCACAGAGAGACATAAATGCATTACATATTAAAATGTGATCTGTATAGTTCTTCACGTGTATTAATGCATTTTTGCAGTTCAATGTACAATGTATTATTGACCATGTAACTGCATAAGCTAACAACACTGCCACTACTGTCCCCCTGCTGGCTGATAAACAGGGTTCTTGTTCTTATGGTCTCCTGTTGCAGATGTCACTGGTTTGATCTACTAAAGACAGGCACACTGCATTGATTCAGATCATAGGTTATAGTGCGATCCCTTTGTTCTGCACTTTCACAGAATAATGACAGCATACTGTGTGGTATGGGAGGGGGGGGGTGGGTGGTTGGAGGGGGTAGAACTGGCTATGAAGTGTCAAACATGGCTTTGTTAAATGCAGCCAATTCAATACATCTATTCCGAACACAGCCGTGCCTCTAAATTTCGGGAGATGCCTCGCTTGAGACATCACAGAACACCCTCAGATCACCATCCAAATCTTGCCCAAAGTAAAGCCAGTGACAATCAAGCAGAAACATTCCAGATTTTTCCATTCTAGCTTCACCTAGACCTCCGGGATCGGTAAGTATTTATATGAGTAAGTACTGAACACACAGCACATTTTTATATTCCCACACAAAATACCAATCTTTTTTGCTTATATTGTGTGTGTTTTGGGACTAATTCACGTCACGGGAAAAAGTCCAACGATCCCCAGGCAGACAATTGTTCTTTGGACTGAAGGCAGGAGGCCTCTTGTCTGTGTGCGACTGAGGAACAGCCATGTGTTTAATCAGCAGTCTTGTAATTTGGCCTATGAAGAGTGTCGTCCTCCCAACATGTTGTGCTCAGTGGGGAGTGACTTGGCTCCCGGTGAAGCTGCACATGTTGGCGTTTCAGAGGGTTGGCGTTTAGTACATGGTGTTTTTGCCTGCGTGTCAACACTCATAGACGTGCATCTACTTGACTGTGAAAAGAAAGAAATATTTCCTCCGATTGAGAGACGGCGTGGGAGAGGGAATTGAAGGGGGATGGCAGATGTAGAGCGAGGGGAAGAATAGAGAGAGATGGAACCCATCAAGAACACAGAGGGACAGGGTAATTGTTTGAGAGCCTATTATATTATCACGGGGTAATAATGGTTGTAATTAGTGAGAACACACACGCCCTCCTCTTCCTGATCAGCTCATGTGAAAAAGACGGATGAATTTGATAATACGGAAAACAGATTGTTTTGTAGCAGAGATTACTCTGAGTTTGAATCATATCAGCTGGTGGGGGGGGGGGATCTCCCCTGGTTTGAATCAGCCAGCAGAAACAGTCTCTGGCGGTCCATTCTGTTTGTCTGCAGTAATTACTGGAGGTGAAGATTAAGCCTGATTCCTCCTCGAGAGTGTGTGCATCATGCAGAATTCATACGCTGAGCTGAGCCGGAAGACAATGTGCCCATTATATCATCTGCCCACGCTGATGCAGAATGGGATTGACCACAATCAAAAATGCACACTAATCTATCCAGCTGGCATTTGTCGTCAATATTTACCATTCAGCCACCATTGGCTTGGCATTTCCAATTACCAGCATGGGACAGAGTGAAGTGATTTGCAATCTGAATACTAGCAACAGGTTTATGAAAGGCTCAAGACAAACTCCCCCTAATGGAGGTGTTAGGAATTGGGGTTCAGGAGTGTCTTCCACAGACGAGTACTGGATCTAAAACATCACTGTTGCCATTTTGTCTCATCTTGCGCAAAATTACCGCTCTGGTTCACTGTAATCATAAATAATTACCAAAACAGTAAAGCAATATCCAAAAGTATTATCGAATAATACAGAACATCTTATTTATTTACTCATAAATTGACATTTCATCACACAGTAATAATAAAGGGATCGGAATTCTCATTCACACATACACAACAATCCTTGTTTCAGAATGTTTTGTGTCTGGAGAATGAGATGGCCTTTGTTGGATGAGGTTTTTGTGATCATTGCACCATTTCTATCTGGATTTAAAATTAGTCTTAGAGTTAGAATTTTTCTAGAAGAGTCGGTCAGTTGTAGTGTGAATATTTAGGCAGAAAATACCTTATATTTTAGATTGTCTATTAGTGGCCATCTACTTCTCGTGTGTTGACTTTTCTGTGGATACCGGGAAGGACACCTACAGCTCTGACCTCCTAACCTTATACAACTAGTTACTGATGCAGTGCGGTTTGATTTGTTTACTACAAGGGGAAAGTGCAATGCAAATGAAATGTAATTTGTGTTTCTAAGGGGTCTGGACTCTAAGACATTTCAACCAAGGTGCCGTGCACTTAGGGGCTGGATTTGCTCAAGCCTTGTCTGGTGGCTTTGTGTGGCGAGTCATTTGGAGTGAAGTGTGAAGGGCCCCGCTCTTTTATGATTACACATTAGCAGCTCCAAGAGCAATTATGAGCCGCGGATTCCAGCCCCTGGTTCATTTATTATACATCTATTGCCCCGCCTTTGTTACTAACACTGCCTCATGCACCACTTTCCTCCTCGTCTGCCACCCGAGCCAGGCCAGGGGTCTAGCTGGTAGAAGCTCCTGCTATTAACGAAATTAACTCCAGCCAGGAGCGCAGCCCGGAGAGAACACACCAATTCCATTATCTCAGCTGGACGGAAGCCATTCTGCCAGCGCCTTGCCGCAGCCAAAGTGCTCAGAGCCCTGAGCCCACCGCCCCGCTGGACAGAAACACAACATGTTCAAACTCTCCAGTGCTCGACGTAATGCGAGCATAACCAAAGCATTTCTGCTTAAAATATTCATCTGGCTTCTACACTCGAATCTTTTCAAAGAATGTACTTTTTACATTTCAATTTTTTTTTGCTGTGTGTTTTCCTCTTCCCTCTTTTAACTAAGTTAGGTGAACTCCAGTGAACCCGTAATTGAAGTTATTCAGTAGTTTGCATAATTCCACAGTCACACTGGTCATGTATATTCACTCTGCATTCCTAAGGAGAGAAACAAATCAAAGTGTGGGACGTTTACCAATCACATAATGCAAAGACTGCCTTTGCTTAACATGAAATGTTTCAAATACATATTTCATGGCATATCATGCATTGACAGGGGAAGAAAAGATTGTGTACTGGATTAGTAATCAAACCCATGCTGCCATGGTATTTTAAGACAAAATAGCAGTATTTTTAAAGTGTATTCTTTTTAAATCATTTATGTTGTACTTAAGTTCACCAAATAGTATTAAACTAGTAATTAAGTACTATTTAAGCACTGTCAAGTATTGTCAGTGTACTAAAGCATAAAACAAGCAGTTTCCTTTAAACACACTGAAGTATACTAATTAAACATTAAATACTGTTTAAATACTATTTTATAATTATTGAGTAGTTTCAAAACAATACACTAAGTATTCTGGTATTCTTTCATTGACACCGACCGCCACACAATGCCGATAACCATATGGTCATTTTTGATGACATTTTAATGCCAGCTCATATTCTCCAGTGTGGTTTGAGGAAGTTTATAAACCAGTGCTCTGACATCCGTGTAGCCGATTATTTTGAAAGCATAATTTTTATGCTCTCATCGGAGCAGTAATCCATTAGAGGAACACTATAATCTGCCTGAGTGATTTACCTAAGGAGCAACACCACTCAACTCCTCATTACGCTCCTCTGAGCTAATCCTGTGTAAAGAACTAAAAGTAACTCCATATCACCGCTTTACAAGTCTTATACTTTGTTACTTTTACACTTTTACAACAACTTCCTGTCATCAATCAGGTAAAAACAAGCAAAATGTACAATGTTCTTGTTGTGTTTGGAGCATTTGTTTATACGGCAGTGGCGGCCTCCCTCTTGTGTCCTGGGAACTCTGGGCGTTGTGCAGAATCAACTGCTTGCCTATGGGGGAGATATCCACCAATGAGATTTTAAGTAGTTCATCTCATGTCTTTTGCAAAACTGTTTTACTAGAACACTAGGGGTGTTGAAATTAGGCTAGGTCTCGTATTTTGAATGTTGCTCTCTATGTCAGGTATTGCCTAGCTGGAGCCAATGATCAAGACATAATCACTCAGTCAATGTCATAATGGTGATAACATATGGCTAGAAAAACTGCATTAAACAAGAGACCAGCACCAGACTTGTCACAGGAATGAAAGAAAGGGTGGCTGTCCTGGGGAATACTTTGCAAAGCTATGCTAATCATCAGCATAGCAGTTAGCAAAATCTAACATTGTTAGAATTAAAAATTCGAATTTCTAAAGCAGGTAGGGCAGCGTTTAATGCCCTTAAACACAATAACAGTATATTTTGTTGCAAAGACACAAGATCAATGAAAGTCTGTCTGTAGTACATAAAAAATATATATCTTTCTGTATCAGGAAGAAGCTGTGACAACAATAAGTTTCTGGTCTAAACCAGTTAGGCTTATTTCTCTTATTTGTTTTGCTCTCCATCCTAGAATTTTCCTAAATGAAGGTTGGCCATCTGCATTTTACAAATGTCTCTTGACTTGAATAGTCCGTCTATGTCTTGTTCCTCTCCTAATTACGACACCATTAACACTTCCTACTTGTCTAATGTACCTTTCTAATCAGCCAATTACTAAACTAGTTATTCTGAACTCCCCTACACTCCCCTATATTTGTATAATGTATTATTACCAAAAAAACCTTTTGGAAAATGGTTATTGAACATGACACTTAATAATTTTAAACTATTTGAAAATTTTAGATTTCAGATGAATCAATGAAAGACCATCCAAAGTGCAAGCTGGACTAAAGTTGTAAGCAAGGAAAATTGATAACAATACATTTGTTGTGTGAAAAATACATTGAAACTGTACTACCTAGCTAGCAATGTCCTAGCATGTTGTTGGCCCTGCAGTGGCAGAGCATCTCCAAGCCAGGCCATTGTTGGGGTTGTTGTCAAATGTGTAATCACAGCTAGCAGGACTAACCAGCTGGCACATGTTTAGTGTTGGCCATTGGCTTGAAACTCTTAATAGAAATAAGTGTAACTGTTGTCTTTGCTAGCCGCTGACATACGAGCCTGGCAAGAGCTCACTCGCCAGGCAATCTTGGAAAGAACGTTTTCCGAGGGATTGTTTGAATAGTCTTTTAGTAACCTTGTGTCTATGATTAGTCTTGGTTGGTTGACACGTCTCACTCTCTTTCATATTTTTTCCAAACAAGCTGGGTGAATCGAAATCCTTACTTGGCATTATTCTAGCTGTAGCCCAGTTGTTTTCTGTCAATCTGCCATGTCATTGTTGTATCTGTACAGTACAGTATAGTATACAACAGTAATTGCAATCAGTATTTCATTGTCTATGCCATTTTGTCGTTCCCTAAACCCATGATTGCCACTGACAGTTTAATGTGTTCTTGCCATGCATGCGCACAGAGAGAAGGATTACTAGCTATTTATTGTATTTATTTGAGCAATCATTGATAACTAGCTATATTTGTTGATATTACATTTCTGTCGTTACTTGGCATTGCTCCTTTACTACACAGCTGGTCAGGACCCAACGCTTCAGTTCTGTGGACATTATGACTACCACGTGTTGATTCAACAGAAAATACGTGGGTGATTATCTTTTACGAATTGACATTTCCTGTAAAAAAACAAAGCAAAAATGAAATGATGGGTACAATACGAAAAGCATTTGTTGTAGATATGATCAGTTGCAACAGATACAAGGCATGGGTTGAGACACACTGCGTACAGCTTTTTCTCTTATAAAACCGTTACCACTAATGAGGGTTGCCATGGAAACGTGTTCAACTCTTGTTTACCGTCTTTAATGCTCTTGGAAGACATATTGAAAGAAAAACGGACATCTTGTACTGCTCTTGTCTCAGTGGTATTGAAATTCTTCATTGATTTCATATGCACTTTATATTAGCAGGTACTTTGCTGAGTCCCTGAGGCCAAAAGTAAGTATTTGAGCAGCTCGGTATCATATAAAAGAAGCTCAGATGTGTGTGTGTGTGTGGGGTGTGTGCGAATAAGGCGGGTGGTTGGGGGGTTGGGCGCACACAATGGTGGATGCTTTTAAACATGCTGTTGTCACTGCAAAAGGAGCGAAAGACAAACACATCTGAAGTGACGTGAAAATGAAGGACAAGACAAACAAACCACTTTGCTTACTTCACACAGGGATAATAGTGTGTGTGTGTGTGTGCTTGTTTTAGAGATACTGTACAGGATGATTGATGGCTGAGATCCACTGGGAGTAGACCTGTGTAAAGGGATGTGATTGTGGATTAATCCTTGCATACAAACTCAGATGGATGAGCATCTGTCTTCCCTGATAACCCAGATAACTGGCAGCCCACTGACACAAAGCCTTCTTCACATAATGGCTGCTACAATGAACTCAAGAGCAATTTGCTTTGTGGGTAAGCACAACTTAATTTACCCTCTTGAAGCATCTATTTTTTCTGACCTGTCAGCTGTATCTTTCTACTACCAATTTCATAGCATGTTTAGGGTGTCTACTGCTAATCTAGTACTGTTTCAGTAGTCTAGTGGTAAAAAGAGAATATCAACTAATAATACAACATTCTGGAGGTGCTGAACATATAATGGAACGATTCCTAATCTAACATTGTAACCTTAATATATAGACCAGCAATAGACTTAAAATATGTTTTGACCTTAGTGTGCATTAAGTACATTCATTTCTTATTCAAAACATGAACTGTATAGTAATGTTTTGCTATTCTGTATATTTGGCTAACAGGTATTATCATGTTTGCTCGATGGGCTTGGTGCTATTAAAAACATAATGGAGCAATGGGAAAGTGGATACGTTTGATAGGATAAACACACCATATTTGCATGAAAAGTGGGACATACTTTCATTTAGCGTAACACAAAATGCCCTCTATATGGTGTGATTCAGAGCAGAATAAATTGATCACTGACATACAAATGAAATAGGTATGAATGTGTCAGTTAGGAATGACTGGTACACTGAAGGTCATGGAAATGTTTGTCATACAGGAGACAAACAAATTATGTATAATTATCTAATATAATGGAACATACCCCTGAAATGGAATTAATTTATATTTCAATTGAATCTGTGTAAATATTTAACAAAATGGTGATTTGGATTACCAGTTTGCATACTGTATAAACTAAATAATAGCATTATGGCTGTAATAGCAGTTTTGTCACTTCAGTATACCATTAAGTTCATTAGCAAATGCTCTTAATCACAGCAAATGATGGGAGTGAGTGCATATCATGTCATACTGGCCCCCATAGGAATGAAACTCCTACCCTGGAAATGTTTGCACATCTTCTACATCAAAACCACATACCCTGTAGATTTCTTAAACAGTTGGTCCTCTATATGTTAACCCTCTATATTTATGCTGTCAACACAAAATTTACTTTAGTGAGAAATGATTAGTTGATTAAATACTTTTACTTATGATAAGAATGTTTTCAAAATGGCATTATTATAAAGTGTGTATGTTTTAGTTTGTATTTCAAACTGATCAGATCCAATAGTGTGGCATCTTAAAAAACTGAAAGTTTGTTCTCCACTTTCAGAATGTCTTTTCTGTCAAAAAACATTTGGGTTCGACAAGTTAGTATGTTATGTTTGTCCGCTCAGGATTGCTGTACAGACAGGTTACACTATATTTTTTCTGTACAGTACAGTATCTAAGTTAAATTTATCGTTGATTTTAGGCCAGCATTGAGTTTTTGTTTCATTAGCTGGTGTTGTAATTGCAAACTCATCAATGAGAGGTCTTGTCTCCTCAGTGTTTTCTGTTTAGTGTTCCAAGGATGGTCGTGACAAACATCTCCATGCCTGCTGAAGAGTGTTCCTCATCTGATGGACTTGGTTCAGGTTTTCTTTTCATTAAAAGCAAAATTAAAATGGTAAGGGTTGTTTGCTTAAGGTTTCAACCTCACGTTGACAGAAAACAAAAGCAGACTCCAAAAGCAAATGTAAAGCATAGAAAACAAACTACACATTGATGCCTATGCCTAAACAAACTATATAAGATAATACTCAACCAATTGTCCAATTTCATGGATCGCTCCTCTGTCCCATGGTGGCGTCATTGGCATGGTAACTAACAACCTATAGACGATGCAGCCATATCGATAACATGGTGTTTAAATGGGGCCTTATGATTTTAAACAGGCGCAAAATATAGGACTTGGAAATACTCCAATATTGCTAAAGTAAGCTAATATTCACTTAAAAACAATGTTGACATCATCATGATATTATCAACTATACTTTGTCATGTGGCCATGTTGTCATTAGCTAGCACATTTGCTAAAGAATTTTGAACAATGCACATTTTCACTAGCTCAAATTCAGTGGACTCTCAATGTTAACTAAGTAGTTAATGTAATACATCATTTAAAATCAAGTGATAACAATGAAATTATGAAAAAAGGTTTAACCACTAATTAGTTGCCTTCTTTAAAGGTTGTATTGGGTTTTCAAGCTCTAGCACTGCACTCTAGACCAAATCTTCATCAGCTTCTGCTGACAAAGCACTGACTACAATTCTCAGTTGGTTTTAGCCCCAAAGTTTAAATTTAAAACAGTGACACAAAATCTACGGATCGTTGTGATGTAACGTGTCATGTAAATCTATAAATAGTTTTGGTGTCCTAAAATTGAGGTTCTTTGTAGCTCACATGCAAAGTTATTGGGGCTGTCATCATCAATTTCAACATTTTATTTTTTCAATTTACTAACAGTTTATTGAATGGCAGCTTATGAGACAAGTTACAAGTATTACAACAATACTAAACATAGATTTTACCCAACCTTACCAACATATTCATATTTACGGAGTTCTTCGCTAATTACTAGCACCCTATGCATTCTACTAACAAAGCAAGTATAGTATATAAAACTAATTCACTTTTATTTGACCATTATGATGTAATGGTACATTCATTGCAGAATGAATCATGGAAGAAGTTTGTTTAACAAGACCCACAAATGATGCACCATGTATGGACTGTTAACGTTCATTCTTATCGCGCTACACTAGGGAGACTCCACTGGGGTGTCGTGATGGAAAAAAGCTTTGACTAGGCTGAGCGACCAGAGATGGCAGAATGAAAAGCTTACTTCCCTTTTCTCCTTTCTGTTTGATTTTTGTCAGGGAAAAAAGACACACAGCTAAATGCTGCATGACAGTCTGTCTCTAATACAAACATTTTAAGCATACATTCTGATGTTCTACATTGTATATTCGACAGCCAGGCATTCAATTATATTCTGTGTTCTCATTTGTCACGACAAAATCTTGTAAGTGTGCAAACAAAATAATTGCAGTAACATTTAAAGTGGCTCCTTACACTCAAAAAGCGTATTTCTTCCAAATTGTGCACACTGTTAGTGACTATATCTCCATTGCCAAGATAGTGCATCCATCTGACAGCTGTGCTATATAAAGAAGCTGATTAAAAAATCATTACACAGTAGGACTCACAACAATAAAAGGCCACACTCGCGTACAGTAAAATGTACAGTACTGTCTCAACACAATGCCATATACGTCTCACGTCTTGAGGGATTTTGCTGTTGTTATGTTTACTGCAGGGTTGTCCACCAGAAACATACTGTCTTGCAATTAACTGATTTCCTTTTATGAACTATAACAAATTAAAAGCTTGTAAATTGTTGCATGTTATGTGTGGTGTACACACAGTATATACATACATACAAAAACAATATAAAATCTTAAGTTATTTAAGCTAGAAAAAAACAATTATGTTTAGATTAACTAACACTTTTAGTGTTTTTATTCATCTTTATTAAAGGCCAGAGAGAGCTGACTTGCCAATGCCAACAATGGGAATGAACACAAATTCAGAAAATCGCAGTAGACCTTCCTCCACGGAAAAGCTAAAGACTTTTATTGAGGACACGGATAACAGAGTTCACAGCTGCACAATAAAAGCCAAACAAAATCTCCCCGCAGAGAATTTCACTTTCTTTCATTTGTTCCCTGAGACCGGACAGCTAAATAGTTTAACGGTGTGTTAGGAAGAAATCAAACAGTAAAGCAAAAACTACTTGTCCTTACTCCCTGAGGATCCTCTGGCTTGTATGGTCCTACGGGTTCTGGTCCAGTAGGACTGAGTATCCCTCTCAGTGCTGGAGGGTTTAGCCAGTTTGGTCTTGCTCCAGGGAAAATAAGAAAAACAAGGCACCTTACATCTGGCAGGAGAAAGTTGAAAAGTCATCAATTGTATTCAGGTGTTCAATTAGGCTGTTACCCTCCCTTGGACATGCCTCTGCTGATAAACAGATGTAGCCAGCGAGTAGCCAGTGAGTACCGGCTCTTAGACATCCAGAATACCTTTACACTCTTTTCAGCACTGTGTTGCTGTTTCGAAATAGATGCAAATCACAACTTTGGCAGGTCAGCGGCTGAGCCAAGAAGGTAGACATTCAGCTCACAGGTTGACCATGGGGGGGTGATAGCTCACTCCTTTCCTTTGGGACTCCTATCTATTAGATCCCTGTTCATGCAACTATTTCAGCCTCTTTCCCATAAGAGCCCTCTTATTGGGACTTCCATCCAATATCACAGCCATAGCCGGTTTGGGAGCAGAAAGCTAATCATGCAAAGCAAAACTCCCTGGACTGTCCTCGTCCATGGGTCAGAGAGATGGCTCATTTGTAATTGTCAAAGTTGTCAGGAGGCTGCCACAGAAAGGCTGAATAGATTCAAAGATCAATTTGATGCTTTCGTGAATCGCTAATATTCTCTGTCGTCACACATCTAATGGGACATTAAAAAGGAATTCAAGAAAAAAAAGGTGCAAGAAAAAAAATGGTTTAGCATTATTCAAGTGTTTATTTATTTTTTTATGAAAAGGAATCCAGAATGCATGACAAGTCATACTTCCCTTTAGGCTAAACACCATCGATGTGACTAAAAGAGATCTACAGCAAATGGCTTGGAACATGTGGCAGTTAAAGGTTAGCTGTCCAATAAGAATACCTCTGTAGTTCAGAATAACACTGTCTTCCCACTTCACTGCGTTCACTTTCACTATAATTGCCTGAGGAGAGAGAAAGGAAAAATGAGAGAAGAAACTGTGGTGAAGGCAAAGGGGTTGATGCACAGAGAAAGAGTGACAAAAACTAAAAAGAAGTGAAGTTTTGATGAAAAGTCTGAGAAGGTGCAAGATGTAAAAGGTCAAAAGAATAGACATGAAGAAAGAAGTGGAAAAATTGGATAGGTAAAATTGGCTTCCTGTGAACTTCCTGGAGAAATGGAAGCTAATGGGCAAGGTCATGGTGATTTTCCCTCCATTAGTCTCTTCCTCAGCTTAAATTCCCACTTGAACCGCATTGACTGGTCATTATTAAAGCTACCGAATACAACACTCATATATCCTAGTTAGGGTTAGGGTTTCTCCTTCAATATGTTTTTTTAACAAGCTATTTATTCATTGATAATAATGTCATGAAAATGAAGGTAATGTATCAAGGTTTGGTTCGGAATTATGGTTATGGATGAGTATTCTTTTTTTCTGGAGGGGTGTGAGTATTCTAGTTTCCTTACTTATTCACAAGCAAAATCCAGCAAAGTGTCCTGAACATTACATGACAAAAGATGCCTAGCTGTGGATGCTACAGCCCACCTAATGTAGACTCAGCCCCCCTGGAAGATTCAGAAAGTCACTAGTTTCGGTCCACCACCAGCCTATGCATACAGGTAGTCTGTATTTCGATCGTCCAGATGTTTGTTACTTTGGTACTCGGGCAAATTCCACCACCTGTATTTGTCGAGGGGGGTGTGTGAGTGTATGTTTTGGATCAGATTAGTACATTCAAGTGAAGCAAAAACTATCAGGACTGAATCAAGGCTGATATAAAACAAGGGCAAAGATAATGATTTTCAAATATTATAATCTAATGTCAATGTGATGATGTTGACATTCAAACATTTATTCTGTGATACTGTTCGACTCAAGATTGACATGATATCAACGAATCAAAGCAATAACCCCATGCAAAAGCTCTTTGACTATAGTGATACATTTCAACAACATATTTCACATAGGGGTCTGACTAAAATGTTTGAATATGTCTGAACTGTTTCAGTCAATAGCTTTATTGTGTTTTCATAGGCAATTGTGGAATCAGTTAAACGGAACAGCCTTCACAATGTTGGACCGGACTGTTGCCATTGGCAACAGAAAAGCTGATGGAATTCAATAGTAACGAAAGGTATAATGAAGTCAGTCATCTGATGTATGGTGATGTACTGCTATGTTTCTTCCCTGACCCCAACCTATTTCTGTACAGAAACACATATGAGCAAATATACATATCCAGGCATCTTTCTAGTAAATCAAACTCCCCAATCACTCAATTTTGGCCTCTTATGTATACCAGGTGTGTGGTGAAGTGCTTTACAAGCTACTCACATACAGGCTTAAGGGACAGATTTATGAATCTGGGGGAATTGTAATCAAAGTCTTTCTTTATGTGGCCACCATGTACATTTAGTATTGCTGTTAGCTAGCAAGGGTAGAACGTTCATGTACATTTAAAAATTGCATTTAGTTCAAGATGTCTGTCAACATTTATAGCTCTGAAACCTTTGATTCCTTCCTTCAAAGCTTTCCATTAAATCATTTTAGGAAAAAGTATGAGCTGTCTACAGATTAATTGTAATTCCATTTTACACTGTATTAATTAATGTTACCATTATTTAAGGAGGTAAGTCACTTAAGAACCAATTCTCATGTTTGTAGATAATCATGCCAAAGGAGAAGAGACCATACGCAGAAGATCATAAATAATGTACAATTCGAAATAAAACATGCATACATACAAACAGATCATTTCAAATAATTTGAGCGGGACACAACAACAAAAAAAGAAATAAAGGATTCAGCATGTGCATTGTCAGATAACAGCGTGTTTATTTTCTTTTTAAAAGGGTATGGTTGGTCAATAAATCTAACATTGGAAAGAGGCAGAGCACAGACTGGTGAATTAGTGCGTGTTCGTACTGTACACGTAGGACGATATAAAGACTGTGGTGGTCTATCAGTCTAGGTTATCAAGGTTGGCTGTCAGTTTGAGACCAGAGGAGGCAGGAATCAATAAAGGAAGAATTAGGCAGAGAAGAAAAGCAGGCAAAGGGAGAGACACATTAATGATTGGTACCTGTTTACCAATTATGTGTTTGCTTCAGAGAGATAGAGGACTCCACAGAGCAAATGGTATTGGCAGCTTGTTCCGCAGGCTTTTTTTCTTCCTCTCAGAACTGCAGTAGAGGTGTGTACGGTGTGCTCGTATCGTTGTGCCTCCTGGTCAATTTGAAAATACATGGCCAATATCCCCGTGGGTGAAGCCATAAACACTTTGTTGGATCGGCATAAACATGTGTTTTTTCTTCTCCCAAGTGTTGTATTCATGCAATGTTAATGTACTTAGGTTTCAGACCTCTCGACAAAAACAACAAAGAACAAGTGAGATAAACAATGTGTGCCAGAATACATCATGCGGTTGTATTGCCGTCAGACTGGTTCATGTAATCAGTTATGACTGAAGTGTTTCCTCATACACGTTAATATGTTCGATCGGTAGGTGTTGCAGTGTAACATACACCCCTTATGCCGTTAATCATTTTTGTCTGCCTTTAATGTTGGTCTCTTTTTACTGTGGCAACCAGCGGATGAGCCAGCATCCATCATGGCAGAATGGTACGAGAAAAAAACATCTTTGCCAACCTGACAGGCATCACTTTGAGCACAGATTCATGTAATGGTCGTCAAGACTGCCCCTCACTCAAACATTCATACCGAATGCATCATTCATTGGCTGAAAATACAACAAAAGCTACTCATGAAATACATGGAATATTAATGGTACATGTAGAAAACCGGTGTGAATGGAGTTGGTAAAAGGTAAGGTTTTACTTTAAAATCCCTGTCAGTCATGCATGGGCCATGCTCCCGCTCAGTCATGCATGGGCCATGCTCCCCCTCAGTCATGCATGGGCCATGCTCCCCCTCAGTCATGCATGGGCCATGCACCCCCTCAGTCATGCATGGGCCATGCCCCCCCTTAGTCATGCATGGGCCATGCTCCCCCTTAGTCATGCATGGGCCATGCTCCCCCTCAGTCATGCATGGGCCATGCTCCCCCTCAGTCATGCATGGGCCATGCCACCCCTTAGTCATGCATGGGCCATGCTCCCCCTTAGTCATGCATGGGCCATGCTCCCCCTCAGTCATGCATGGGCCATGCTCCCCCTCAGTCATGCATGGGCCATGCCACCCCTCAGTCATGCATGGGCCATGCTCCCCCTCAGTCATGCATGGGCCATGCTCCCCCTCAGTCATGCATGGGCCATGCTCCCCCTTAGTCATGCATGGGCCATGCTCCCCCTTAGTCATGCATGGGCCATGCTCCCCCTTAGTCATGCATGGGCCATGCTCCCCCTCAGTCATGCATAGGCCATGCACTTGCGTTTTTTCCCCCTCTTCCACCATGACAAACTGACGTACACAGGGCTTGACCATAGCACCCGCCCACTTGCCAAATCTGGTTGAATTTGACTATGGCATGTAACACAGTCACTTTTGCTTGCTACTGTGGCTGGTGGCATTTTATATACCTATAGGCAGGTCTGGACTGGTAATCTGGCATACCAGGCTGTAGCCTTGTGGGCCGAGGCACTTTGGGGCAGTTATAACCTAAGTAAAAATAAATACCATAAAAACGTGACAATGGCCCAGCATTTCAATATTTATACTGACACTGGACCAATAACATCTCTTACTAGGCCCCATCACTCCCCCTCTGTCATCTTATTCTTGTGTCAGATGTGGGGGCGCATAGCCAAAAATATGCGGTTGAGGGCGTCAAAATGGACAACCGATAGCGCCGGATGACTGCGGGTGCAGAGAAGTTGCCGGCCAGAAAAAGTTCAAATCAAGAGGCGGATGCCGTCACATCTGCAAAAAAAACCTGACGTGTTTGTTTTAAGTAGCTTCATTATGTACTGTACCAGACACTGTGCAGCAACAGGTGACCGAGGAACTTGAAAGAGGAGAGGTGGCAGGACATGGCCGCTGCCAGGCAGAGGAGCAGGCGTGTGACAAAGGAAGCAGAGGAGGGACCGTGTGAGCATGGAGCATGACAGGGTCGAGGGAAAGAGTGAGAAGGAGCCGAGTAGTTGAAGCGGTAAGCATGGAGGGGATTTCTCATTAACAGCGAGGGACTCGCGGAGAGAGAGAGCAGCAGGAGGCGGTGGTGTTTGGGTGCCGTGCCATGATGACGATGATTAAAAGAAATGATTGTCGATCATAATAAGAAAACATAATTGTTGTCGCTATTATGTGAGGCCGTCAACTACTGCCGGTGGTCCGCCAGTCATTGCTTTTTGTAGCTAGCATAAATCCCCCGGGCAGCCCCAACGTTGGCTGACTATTCTAACGATGACCCTTTCCAGCCAGAGCGCTCTAATTTTCTTTTTTCTCTTATCATTGCTGCTGTCGGGCCATATATTTATAAGTTGAAAAGTGACACAAATACTACAGCATTGGCCAAAGGTTGTAAGAATGACACGATTATTTTTCACAAAGAATGTTGCCTCAATGTTGCCACCAGCGCAGAGCTTGCTCAGGAATAGCAGCAGGCAGGTGTGAGTGCATCTGTACGCACAGTGAGGCGAAGACTTTTGGATGATGGCCTGGTGTCAAGAGAGGCAACAAAGAAGCCAGTTCTCTTCAGGATAAACTTCAGGGACAGACAGATATTCCGCAAAAGGTACAGGTATTGGACCGCTGAGGGTATAGTAATTTTCTCTGATTAATCACCTTTCCAATTGTTTGGGGCATCCAGAAAAACACTTGTCCGTCGAACAAAAGGTGAGCGCTACCATCAGTCCTGTGTCATGCCAACAGTAAAGCACCCTGAGACCATTCATGTGTGGGGTTGCTTCTCGAGCAAGGGAGTGGGCTAAATTTTCCTAAGAACACAACCATGAATAAAAAATTGTACCAAACCAGCCTCCAAGAGCATCTTCTCCCAACCATCCAAGAACAGTTTGGTGACAAACAATTCCTTTTCCAGCTTAAGTGAGCACCTTGCCATTAGTGAGTTCGGGGAACAAAAAGAAATTGAAATTTTGTGTCTTTGGCCAGAAAACTCCCTATACCTTAATCCCATTGAGAACGTGTGGTCAATCTTCAAGAGGCGGGTGAACAAACTAAAACCCACACATTTTGACAAACAAGCATTGATTTTGTAAGAATGGGCGGCCATCAGTTAGGATGTTGTCCATAGGTTAATTGACAGCATGCCATGGTGAATTGCAGAGGTCTTGAAGATGAAGGGTCAACACTGCAATTATTGATTCTTTGCATGTACTTAATGTAATTGTAAATAATAGCCATTGACACTTGAAAGGAAATACTTGTAATTATACTTCAGTATACCATAGTAACATCTGACAACAAACGTTGTGTTAACAAACACATTGGTCAGGGCTGTAGACAACATAAGCTACAAACTGAAATAGTTGGTTAGTGCATAATCGGCGGGAACTTCTTTTATTGTGCGCCTAAATTTTACAGAGCAAAATCCCAATTTTCTGGTGGCGATTTTATACCCTGGTCAGAAGACTGAATTTGGAGTCATGCCGTCATGCAGAATTTATGTAAAAAAAAGTAACTCATTTAAGGAAAGGAAGATGTGCAATGTTTTCTTGATAGGGTCACTTGAAATTAGATTAGTTGGTTAAAAATAGGTTAAGTGGTAAATAATTACCAGCTTGATGTTTGTTAAGTTAGCTTGACCAAAGCTATTTTACCAGCCCTAAATAGCTTCCCATTTACTCAGTTTCTGAATTAATATGCAACTTTCTTTATATACAGGGCATCCGGAATCATCCTTGAGATGTTTCTACAACTCAATTGGAGTCCCCCAGTGGTTAATTCAGTTGATTGGACATGATTTGGAAAGGCACACACCTGCCTATATATGGTCCCACAGTTGACAGTGCATGTTAAAGCACAAACCAAGCCATGAAGTCCAAGTAATTGTCTGTAGACCTCAGAGCCAGAATTGCATTGAAGCACATATCTGGGGAAGGGTACTGTGATGTGTTGTCAAACAAGCAACGGACCAAAATGCAGGAAGTCAATGCACAGCGGGTTTTTTAATGGACAACAAAAATGGTCCACAAGCCTCAACAGAGGAGGTATAAAAATACAGGATAAACATGCTTAATTAAGGCACGGACAGCAATTCAGACTTAAATACAGAAGCGGCATCGAAATCGTCTGTACAGGTGAACACATGTAACAGCGACAATAACACACACAGAGACGAGACAGGGGCTTAAATACCCAGCTGAGTGGGAACAGGTGCAAGGGATTAGGGAAGGGTGCCTTCACAGGACATGGGAAACAGGACAAGCATACACGATGGCCACTAGAAGGCCGGCGACGTCGAACGCTGGGGTGCCACACGACAGGAGGAAGGCCCGCCACCAGGGGGCGACGTGACAGGTTCAGAAACATTTCTGCCGCATTGATGGTCCAAATTAGCACATTGGCCTCCATCATCCATAAATGGAAGTAGTTGAAACCACCAGAACTCCCTAGAGTTTCTCTGTAAAGAGAGGAGGACATTCTGAATGGACAACCATCTCTGCAGCACTCCTCCAATCAGGCCTGTATAGTAGTGGCCAAACAAAAAAACATTCCTCAGTAAAAGCAAAACGTCTGGACAGCACGTCTGGAGTTTGTCACTGACATCTCTGGTAAGGTCAAACTCGTAGCAGAATAGGATGTTTAGAAATGGGACCATAAAGGTACTGGCTGATTTGTATTGTTGGCATATATACTTTAATTATTTTCTGTCTCTTGTTCACCTAGACAGTTCTGTCCACTCTTAAGCTTCATGACACTCTAATTTACGGCTGTCCACCTGTCTTCCTCCCCTTAACATGTCTTAGTCTCATCTTTCTCAATTACACGTTGCCCTCATTTGTTTGAAATGGTCTTTGCTTACAACTGGAGTTCAGAGGCATTCGTTTTTTATTTAGTAGTGAGTTTAAAATCTATACAACTCAGCTTACATTTTCTAGAAGATACTGTTACCATCTTAATCTCTAATGTATCAATTGATCTTGTCAAATTTCTCTCTACCTCTACCCCTCTCACTCTCTCTACCCCTCCCTCTCTCTCTCTACACCTCTCTCCACCTCTCTATCTCAGGATGCCATAGTTGTGGAGGATGTTCAGAAGGCCATGCAGCCTTTTCCAGTATACAACACAACTATCCCTCTACAAGGATCTAGATAAAATATGCCATACTGTCATTATTTAACTCAATCAATTATCATTCTCACCTTACTCTGTCTCCCTCTCTCACTCTTTTAACCCTTTACACCCCAGTAGAATTCTAGAATGCTGCTGTAAATTCGAGAGAGTTCTATAAATTAATCCTATTTTCTAACACATTTCAAACTAACAGATATAGCACAAAAATTATTAAAATTAGAAGTTAACTTTGTTTTAAAGAGCACATAATCATCTTTAATTTGACACCACATAACGCAACTTTGAATAATATATTGTTTTCTAAACACTTGTAATAAAAATGTACACCTCACTCGTCCTCCTCTACTTCCTCTGCGAATGCATTACACATTTGCTACTAAACAATTTCTCTAATAAACTCATAAACAAAACAGATAGTAAGCCAGCTTCAGCAAGCAGTTTGGTTTGTTTCTATATTGCCTAACTGACATCTGTAGAAAAACCCCCCAACAAGATTGCATAAAACAAAACGTTTTTTTACAAGAACGCAATGATTTGCGCTCTTACACATCTAATGGAATCATAACAATGTAATCATAAGGCCCACAAATCTCAACAAATTAAACTCTGTATAGTTTATAAGTGAAAGGTTGTGGCGCATATTTCGGGAGATTCATTGTGAGCAAAGCATAATATTACTGTCTCCAATCTTGGCTAGCTAGGGAAAGTGACGATTCGTTACAGCAAATGCGAAACACATTATGGGTTCATCTAGTCTGATAGATGAACCGAACTGGACAGTTAGTTGTCTACTTATCTATGTCAGTTTCCATTTATGAATGAAATCAGGAGTAGTGCAAAAAAACATCCAATTAATTAGCCAACTACACCGCTAAATACCCAGACTGAGGAAACAACCATTCCAGTTCCACAGCTGAGCTCGCCTATCAAGATATCATGACTGGTATGTTATTGCCAACCAACATTTCACAGCATATGTACAACACCACACATATATAAGCAGTTTATTTTGTTACTTACCTCGACATCGTTATCGCTTTCAAGAGCAAGGACATTTCCAACATTGTAACCACCAAGCAACACATAAACTGTCTCTTATAAAAGCCTATGCGGTTTTGGTGACTAAGAATTATTTATTATTATTATTTATTTATTTTTTAAGTCAAATGACAGCATACCTAGCAGCGGTCGCTATGGGACTCTAAGGGAATGCCGTTAACGGCCGCTATGGGATCTAAAGGGTTAAAGATTGCCTTGTTTGAGGAGATCTTTGCTGTCCATTTGTGTGGAGTTCACCGGCATAATTTTTACTTATTTCTATACTATGTTTTAATCCTCACAAAACAAATTCTCACTGAAATCTTTTTAAATGTGAATTTTAACAAAAAGTGTCTGTTCCAGGAGCGTTGATTTGTGAACAAAAATAAATGTAGCATGTAAAATGTTGATTTAAATTTCTAGAGCAGAACTAAAAGATCTCCGAAAGCATATTTTATCAAATGTTGTGTACAAATGTGCAAAAACCCCCAAAAATATTTTTATTTTACCAAAAACTGCATGTCGAGTTGACATAACCCTAGTATTTTTACACTCACGAAGAAGGATCTATTCCCTTTAAAAAGTAAAACAGGGCATACATGGTTTCCTAAAAATATTACACAATTCATCCGCT
This sequence comes from Novumbra hubbsi, assembly GCA_016801125.1. Classification (NCBI taxonomy): domain Eukaryota; kingdom Metazoa; phylum Chordata; class Actinopteri; order Esociformes; family Umbridae; genus Novumbra; species Novumbra hubbsi. Next base: position 23,177 of record JACXGK010007752.1, read on the forward strand.
AGCAGCTGCATGCTGCCCAGTGACACCTACATGATGAGGCAAATTCCTTCCTTGCTTGTTTTGAGGCAGGTAACACCAAATAATGCCTGACAACACCTGCTGTCCCTGATCAATATGTGATCCTGCACTCTGTAGCGGACATGAGGAAAACTTTGAACAGGCTAACTTTTTTAAAGCTGTGAGCCAGATGGGAGAATGCTCAGACAAGCAGGCCAATCTCTTCAACCTCTCCCTGACCCAGTCTATAGCAACATGCTTCAATAGCAAAATGCTTTAGGCAGATCACCATAGTCCCTGTACCCACGAATGCAAAGGAAATCTGTGTAAATGAATACTGCCCAGTAGCACTCACATCTGTTGCCGTTCAATGCTTTTTCAAGGCTCACTCCCACACCATTACACCGGATACACTGCACACATCGTTTGCTGCCCCAACAGACAACACAATCTTGATTGATTGTACCCCTCACTGTCCTCTGCCACCTAGACCCAAGAAATACTAATGTGGCTCAGCGTTCAACAACATGATACCCTACAAGATCATTTTCTAAGCTTTTGACCCTGGGACTGAATACTATGGATCTGGATCCACCCAGGTGGTGATGGTAGACAACAGCAGATCCACCATGCTTATTTTAAGCATGGTGAATCTATAATTTGTACTTATTAATATCGTTCAACTACTCCTGACAGTCCACACTTTAACCTTCCATTGTAGTGCTGGAGCCTCAAGCCAAAACAACAAAATGTGTCATCGTCCAAATACATTTAACTGCATGTACCGTATTTTCCGCACTGTAAAGCGCACCGGATTATAAGGCGCCCCTTCAATGAATGACCAATTTTAGAAAATGTTTCATATATAGGGCGCACCGGATTATAAGGCGCATAAGATATTGCAGTCAAACGTTTGACTGGGTGTGCTAAAGGGAATGTCAACAAAACAGTCAGATAAAGTCAAACTTTATTAAGCGTTCTGAACTACGTTCACTCCCATGGTAACGTTGTTCAAACGTTAATGTGCATATTAACATTATCTCCCAGCCTTGCTCACTCCTCTACCAAACGTGGAGAGGAACTTTTCCCTAATTCAGTAAACACGTAGTAAAAGAAACAGTCTGATACCACTAAATCAAACGTTAGTGCATAACTCAGGGGAACTTTTCCCTAATTCAGTAAACACGTACCGTAGTAAAAGAAACAGTCTGATACCACTAAATCAAACGTTAGTGCATAACTCAGGGGAACTTTTCCCTAATT
>JACXGK010007753.1:0-24340 GCA_016801125.1 Novumbra hubbsi
AGGTGGCTCCTGAGGTGGAGATCCCCGAGGTGGCTCCTGAGGTGGAGATCCCCGAGGTGGCTCCTGAGGTGGAGATCCCCGAGGTGGCTCCTGAGGTGGAGATCCCCGAGGTGGCTCCTGAGGTGGAGATCCCCGAGGTGGCTCCTGAGGTGGAGATCCCCGAGGTGGCTCCTGAGGTGGAGATCCCCGAGGTGGCTCCCGAAGGTGGGCACAGTGTAAGGGGGTCAATTCCAGAAGACCTCAGGCTTGGAGAGGAGACCCAAGAAATCCCCAGACACGAAGAAACAATGTCAAAGACTGACAATAACGTTGGTGCCGATTTAGCTATTTGGACGGACAGCCGGGGACACAGGGAGCAGATAAAGTGCCATATAGAGGTCCGTCTAGAGGAGGAGTGTTGTGAGGTCACAACCCAAGAAGGGAAAGCATTGATGACTTAACCCGAGGGAAGAACACTCCCCTTAACATTCATCAGGTAGATGGTTATTTCCTTGTTAAAAGTAACAAGGAACTAAATGGAGCGGAGGAGGATCCTGGTGATAGGCAGAGGACTTCCAGGGGGAGTACCCAGGAGGAGCGTGACAGCAAGTCAATCCAAGAGACCACTGACTACGCAGAGACCGCTCCCAACCAGGACAATCACCCAAAACCAGATGTCTCTGTGGCGGTCTGCCCCATCGCAGATCCCTGAAACACACCAAAATCCCTGGGCAATTGAGGTAACCAATGCCTGGGCGACAGATGGTCTCCCGGTCGGGGATATTTCATTCGCGGTCAACACTTCCTCATCAAAAACCCTACAGAATGTAACTTTCAGAGCCCAGGGATGGTGTTGCTGAAAAAAAAGGTAATTGGTATCCAAGAGACCTGTCGCCTGGCGTCTGATGATCACTGGACAGAGTTTGACATCTCTGCAGCTCCGGAGGTCATCACCGATGCCCAGCTCATGACCCAGTAGCTGGAGGACCACAGCTATAATGCTGCTACCCACCAGACCGTGAGCCCACCGGTGGGGCCAGCTAGTGGGGCAGTGGTCACAGTGGGGCAGCGGTCACAGTGGGGCAGCGGTCACAGTGGGGCAGCGGTCACAGTGGGGCAGCGGTCACAGTGGGGCAGCGGTCACAGTGGGGCAGCGGTCACAGTGGGGCAGCGGTCACAGTGGGGCAGCCGCTTATGGTCACTGTGAACCCCTCCGATAGATAGTGGGATTGTTTCAGTCGAAGGCATGACTGGCCGCTCTGTTACACCACTGGCCAATTCTAACCCTGCATATTCTCGCTTCTCCCTCCAGCTGAGCCAGGCTTCCCTGACCCACTTGCTTCGTTTAACCTGTTCTGTTCACCGGTAGGTGAGGGTTACACTGCGGAAAACACCCTTGCCACTCAATCATGCAGTCATCTCTTGGGTTTTAGTCACGTCTTTGGGCCGAGTAGTGGTATCACACATCAATTCCTGTTGTTCTAGTGCAAGACTACTAAAGGAAGTGGGTTGGTTTCTGCAACGTCAACAAACTTGGATGATTTTGACATCTAGCAACTCTTAGTGTGCAGAAATCTTTTACTTGTTACAAACGGATACATGGTCACTGAAAAATTTATGTAATTGATGGCACCAAATGTTGCTTGTGAATTTTATTCCGTTTATATGTTTTATACATACAGTAGCTAACATCAAATTTGGACTAAGATGATTAAGATGCAAGGAATTGACTACTTTTATCAACATCCAACTTTTCTCTGCCTTTTCAGTACTGACAGATTAATGAAGGCTTTTACAGTCTATCCATTCCTAATAGGAGCTATGATAGTTATAAAGATAGTTCCAGGATGTTTTGTAATAATATTTGAATACATTTAAAAAATGCATCAAGGATGATCAGGCAAATGTTTTCAGTTTTTTTGGTGGAATGCAGTTAATGTGCAGTGATGATCATCATTAGATTTCTTTTCCCCCTATTTGCTGAAACGTCTGTTTTAAATGCTCTCTTCTGTGTCTTGGAAACAGTTAATAGATCAAGTGTGAAATCATAAATGACGAATTCAGAAAGATCTCATATGCTTAAGGTCTTGGTTTGCTGGAAGGGCTCATGAAATGTAATTCTTCATCCGTCTTTCTTGCCAGCCCATGTTGAGCCAAAGGCTGCTTGGATACTAGCTGTGCTAACCCGTTTACCTTTGAGGTGGAGTGAGTCAGTGTGGCGGCCTTTGTTACATCCTCAACATGCTACAGCAATGTGGTAAGAGCTAACACGTGTTCTGTCAGGGTGAGGCCTGTACAGAGTTGATTTACTGTCGTAAGTAGCAAAAGTAATCAAAGCATCAAGAAATACCACAACTTTCAGATGTTATGCTCTTAGTGAGAAATGTTGGACATTCAATAAACACTACATCTAGTTTGTTTGGCCCAGTCTGTCTGTTTAAATTTTTTTGTTTTAAATGCATTGATGAGGGACCAATTTAGTTGTGATGGTACTGTTATAGTCATGAACTGGGACTTGTGTAGATAGACCTCAGCCTTAGATATATTTTATCATGATAATTAGATTTAGTGGAGGTCCTGGATCCTGCTTCTGCTGGGTATGTGAAACAGGTTGTTGTCATATCAACATAACCGACCTGTTAAACCACATTGGCTGACAACTGTGATATATTCTGGTGTTGTTATTTCAAATTTCCTTCTTCTGTTTTTTTTCATGGTCTACAATTTATTGCTTTAGTTCTTTTATCTTGAATGCCACACATTTTAACATGTACAGTATTTTATCTTGGGCAACATTTTAACAGGTGCGTTCTTGTTTTTAACTGGCATCACAATAGTGATGAAAATGTTGTTTCAAGTACTATTTTCCACAACAAAAGTTTAGATTTTCACTATGTATTTCAGAAAAGGTTGTACGAGGGCGAGATTATGCCAATTTAAGAAATTACATGTACTAGGAATGCATGTTTAAAAATGTTTATTTTGAATATCATTGCAATTGGAAATTAAAAAAAGTCCCCCACCTAAACTTTGCATGTGTCGATTTAAAGTGTTTGTTTCACTGAGTCACTCATGAAACTAATTTATTGGTTGAGAAGTAAACAAACGGTTGAATCATGCTTGCAAATTTGAATGGCTCTTTTGTGACATATATGTATGTTAATGTTTTTCATGTCATTCACATGCATAGTCAAATATTTACATAATGTTTATCTAACAAATTACAGTTACCAACAACAAAATACAAGTACCTACAACAAAATACAATACCAACAACTGCAGATTTTTATTTTAATTCAGGTATTCCAGTTTGAAACTACTTTCAAGCAAGTTCCAGCCCAAGTGAACCAAATGTTGTAGCAAGTCTGACCCCTAGTGGCCTATCAGTTTGACGTCAGCGTTCAAATAACAAAGTAAACAAAATACGTTTTGAAATGTTGGAAGGCTCCCGGTTAACTCCTGGTTATGGGTTTCCCAATGATTATAGGTGGCCTTAGATCTACTTAATGTCTGGCCATTCCCATACACACTCTGGCACAAATACATTGGAAATGTGTTGAACAGAGGAAACGTTTTTTACGTAACATAGAGTTATCCATAGTTTGATACACAGAACGACAGCTTTGGCGTGACCACACGTGATATATGCATAAAAAGTAGTTGTCGTAACGCTTAAAATAGAAATACACACATAAGAAGCAGACACTACTGTCCAGTGCGACTTACAGTTAGTTTGAATGAATTCATACGTAAAAAAGACGTTGACATTGCATTACATTACATTATGCAAACATAAAAAAATCTCAGTATGTCAAGGGTCTTGAAGGGTTCAGTGTTCAGTGAGTTGAATATGTAAGATAGCATTCCTATATTCCTGTAGTACAGTTCCAAATGTTTTGCAATACTATCTTTAAATAATTTGTTCCCAATTTAATAATGTTATCAATGGTGGTTAAGCATCAATGAGCATGTCTGTACGTATCCCATAATGTTGATTCACACCTGGGATTTGTGTAGTTCTAATGTCGGCCACCAGGTGTCCTAAATGGCCAGGGAGCTGCAGTGAATACACGGTACGCCTCACCTGTCTCAATGGCTGTCTCAATAGGTGCCAGGAGACTTGTTATGGTACATTAGTCCATTATATTATTCTATAACCCTAACGATAAGGGAGTGCTCCGGTGCCTAGTGGAGCTCACAGGATGTAGGCTGGCTGGAGGAAGTCCTTGGGGACGATGCCCACTGTGCCGTTCAGCTCTCCAACCCACCAGCCATGGATGTTATACTCCTGGAACCGAAACAAAGACAAGCAGTGTAAGGAGGAGACACATGCCCGTGTTCGGTAGACCCCTGGCACCGCTTCGTTTTGGGTTCAGTACGGGCTCCCAAAGTTGCCCGACGTCTGTCGATGGAGCCGGTCGCATGGCATTTACGCAGAGAATAAATATTCAAAGAACCCTTTCCCCCCACACTTCTGGCCGTCCCCCTGGGCACTGCTGTGATGGATCCCACATCCTCAGTCAGAAACCTGTCCACTCACAGAGAGCGATGACACCTTACTGTAGAGCCCGAGGAATGGGAAACCCACATACAACTAAGGACCGGTGGCTAGACAGAGATAATATTAGTGGTGGCTGAACATAGATAATGTATGAGTGGTGGCTGAACGGAGATAATGAATGAGTGGCGGCTAAACAGAGATATATTAGTGGTGGCTGAATGGAGATAATGCATGAGTGGTGGCTGAACAGAGATCATGTATGAGTGGTGGCTAAACATAGATAATGTATGTGGGGTGGCTGAATGGAGATCATGTTTGAGTTGTGGCTGAATGTTGATAATTTTAGTGGTGGCTGAACGGAGATAATTTTAGTGCAGGCTGGACTGAGATAACGTCTGGGTTGTGGTTGGACTGAGAATGTATGTGCCGGTTAGAGCGCTCAGAGAAAAGTGAAGGCCTGAAGTGCTCATAGAGGAGGAGGATTTAGTCAAGATAAGTAGATCATCCATCTGGTCCTGGAGAACAAAGAGAACATTATCCAACTGTCTGCTCAACTACACAGAGCTCTGAAAACAAAGCGTTTCAATGCAGTAGCTTAAGGTGAAGTACTCCACTTGAAAATGGCTAATCAATACCTTTGGCTCCTTTGCTAACATTTTATTCAAACAATATAATGCTCTCAGTTAATTTCCAGAACATTGCCCTTACAGCCAAATTATATTACAAAACATGTTTCTTTCTTCAAAATAAAATGCACATGGGCAAAGTAATTTTGGGTGTGAATAGATTGCTTGAGTACTAACCCTGGAGAGAGTTTAACAGAAGGTCTGGGGCCTCAAAGATACCTGAACAGTTTCTGTTCCCGGGGGCCGTTACAGCGCCCTTCCTTTCAACAACGCCGACGGAAGACGGTATTCATCTAGCTGGCCCATCTGTGCAGCCAGTCCACACGTCCTCCCTGAGAAAGCTCTCTTCGATTATCAGAGCTGCCATTTTAATATGGCTGCTTCATCACCACGGTGTGCCCATGCCAGTGGAGGAAGGTGAAGCGTGCCACCCCCCCAGAGTTTACCTACCGGACAGGGAACGTCCTACAGGGCAGAGTAGGGTTCAAGTGGCAGAGTATGAGGCTTAACTTCAATGTCTCCCAGCAGGCAGGATTTACTGCCTTTCTTTAGGTGACACGCACATCAGCAGTTCTGACATGATAGTCTTCCAAATCTCAGGAGAACCATTTCGATACCAATTCGTTCTCCGTCAGGTCTAGACCCAGGGTGCTGCTGGGTACGTTTGGAAGAGGAGGTTTGGGGAGAGAAGCAGGAGAACAGCGCCATGTTGTGGCGGCGCGTTGACTCGCTGACCTCCCCGTGACTCTTCCGCGGAGAGGGTGCAAACCAGCGTGGGCGGGGCCGGCACCGAGAAGGAGAGAGGGAGCTGGAGAGTGAGCGGGTTTCCATGACAACACCTGCAGTACACCAGGAGCGTCGTTTATTTACCACTCAGGGGGCTGGCTAATGGTGGCATTCGGATGGGCCCATCGCTCACGTTGGGCAGGAGGACAGATTGATAGCTAACGATGCCTGAAGAGGGAGAAGGTTGGCTTGACTGTCTCTCCTATAGTGAATGGCAGGAGCAGGATGCGGTTGGAGGCATTTTGTACGCCGTGCCAGGGCACAGACATCTGCTTGCCCCTTTTTCCCGCTGCCCACTCCACCAGCTAAGTGCGGGTACCCGCCTGCCGTCAAACGTGCCCTTTCTGCTCGCCGTCCCCAGCCGCATTTTCGGCTGGCCCTCTCTTTCCCTTAGACCTGTTTGGGTTAGATGTCACATGGACAGAGGGAGATGCTCGTGCACGCGAGCAGCGCTAATAAGGCTGACACATGAGGCATCTGCCCTCGGCCACCAGCTGACTGGGGCAGGCCTTGGGCTTGATGGAGCGCAGGAAGTCTCTCATTGCCCCGCCACTGAACCCGCCGCCTGGGTGTTAGAATCTCTCCCTCCCCTCGCCTTCCCCCCCCCTCCCTTCTTTCTCTCTGGCTACTTTCGCTTCTCTCCTTTTCTCTCCCATCCGCGGGGCGAGTCTTCAGACACACTGCAGTGCTGCGTCTCTCCGTGGTCACCCTAACAATGAGACACATACACCCTGACAAACCCCGGCTCCTGATCTATTTAACCCCAGATCTATTCAGAGAACAGGGCTCACACGGATGCTGTGGATTGGCTGTTTTAGGGATGTTTTCTGGCCACAAAGCTCAATCTGGGAATTGCTAAATAGATATCTACTCGTTTGCCTTAAAATGTATGTTTAGGCCTATTAAAGGATTTGGATTGAATGGTTTTTGAGGGTTTCTCATTAAGAGTCTTTAGTTTGTTTTCGATCGATTTAATATACCGGCGATCTTTTAATTTAATCAACAGGAGGGATTCCAACTAGAGAGATGACTGAGTATGAGACAGCAATGAAGGAACAAATAACAAGAAAGGAAAAAAGCAAACAAGCCACTTCTCTTCTGAAGATGCCCTGGGATTGCGGATGGTTCTTTAACTTAATAGCAATTTAAAGTTGATCTGTGTGTGTCAGAGAGGTCCTGTAATGATAGCTGTGTACACTGGACCTCATCTATAGTAATTAGGACGGAACGGATCGGGGTTGCCCAGCCACAGTCATGGGCTAACGGCCGGGCCTGAATAATGACCTTACTGTAGTTGACCGGGATATGACCGCGGCATCCTGGATGACCGGGGATCCCAGACTCACCCCCTGCTCTCTTGGCGTGGTAAATAGGATGTCTTGCCCTGCCTATAGCGTCTTGGCGTCTATAGCCACAAAGGAGGGTTCAAAAGGGGGATGTGCAACAAAGAATGGGAGAGATAAAGGAGGCGCAAAGTTCACACAGAGGGATGAGGGGATGCTCCTTTGTCTCCCTCTCCTGCATGACTTCTCCCATCTGATTACTGACCCGCCCTTTTCCTTTCCTTCGGCCACGTTCACTCGGAGTGGCCCTCGACGACGGCCCCGGCGGGGGTCGTCACGGATTTGAGGCTTGTCGACGACATGACAAAATGACCCTCGTCCTAACGAAACTCTGTTTCATACTGGCTGAGCGTTTTTTTTTCCCCCGATTCCAGTTGGCAAATAGTTCGCGTATGGTTGTTCCAAATGTTTAGGATATTGGGAAAAATGCTTGTAACGCCGCTAAGTACTGTAAAGGAATTGGCTTGAGCATTAACTGAAACACTTCTTTCACCCGGGTCATTATTGCAAAAACAATTTTCTTTTCCGAATTTCCATGAGAACATTCTATTTAGTCCTAAAAATCTGCTAAATGTTTAGTTGTTTTAACTAACAATTAATCTGATTGCAGGAAAGAATGTGCAATGGAGCCGTCTAAACGGTTTCCGTCTAAACGGTTGAATAGTTGGAATAATACTGATAATAATGAGACTAAATCAAATGTTCCAGTATTTAGCATCAGACATTTTTCAAGTTTTAATCTAAACTTTGCTTTTATGTATATTTTAATGCTAACATTTAAGCATTTTTTGAAATGTGTCATAAAACTATAGGTTCAGCTGTAGGGATAGGAATATTGTTTATCTTAGACTGTAAAAAGCAGAATGGTTATAAATCCCAAAAAATAATGTAGCAACTATGAATTCTAGATTTTATTTGGCACATCATTTTGGAAAATTAATATAGATTTTGAGTTATTGGATTGAATTTATTGTTTGAAAATACAATACATTTATTGTTATCAAATACAAGACATTCAAATTAAATTCCAAAAGCTGATATTTAGATGTGCTAAATGAGATGGGCATTTATTTTCACAAAATTGTCAAAATTGTAGTATATCTACAACGTAATGAGAAAACTCCAAGTGCTTCTAAATGTAAAACCTAATAAAAAACGATTCTATTGTGATTACATTAATTAATAATAATTAAATAATAACAAATTATATTAATTCTAGATAGTTTCTTCCCACATTGTATTTTACTAAAAGTACAGTCCATGTTGACCTAAGAGAGCCTAATACTGTTAGTCAGTCCCGGTGTGTGTGTGTGTGTGTGTGTGTGCGCGCGCGAGCTGTCAAAGGGCATTCTCTATATTACACAGTTCCTCACTGAGACAGAGCCACACACAGAAGTCAGCCACTAGATGTCACTAGTGTCCATGTCCTCTGACAAAAGACGGTGTATGGGAGGGGGCAGCATGCTATGTCTGGGGTTGTATTAACCTACTTCACAACCGCTACTGGATTGGTTGACTGCACAGCTTGCACTCTCTCTCTCGCTCTCTCTCTCTGAGGTGAACGGCGGAGAGGAGAGAGAGATATCGCAGTGTTTGTTAGACTTTAAAGGAGCTGGATAGGTTTACGTCGTAAATCTCTCCCCACTCCATCCTGCCGTTCTACACGAGTGCCTCTGGGAATACCGGAATGTGGCAGCTGACCTGTGGAGCCGTGTCTTTTGATTCCGGCTACATAAATTACTGTCCTGGAATGCAGGACAGCCCTGCGGACTAGTGAGAAACATGCGTCGGTGTGAACGTAAGCAACACAAATGTTGGGAGAGCCAAACAGCACTCCACACATTGCAAACATTGTTTCATCAAATTCATTACATACGTGTACAATACATTGTACGTGTCAGTTCTGCCTAATGAGATTTCAGAACATTGAGCATGTCCCTATGCATAAGGAAAGATTATACCCATAAGCCAAATAATATATTATAACAGTATATGGAACTGTAAAGAGTCAAACCATATGATATGTATAACCTGATCACCTATAAATGCAGCAGTACAAAAAATGTAGAGAAATTCCGTATAATATACACTGTTCCAAAGAATGAAGGGAACACTTTAACAATACATCGGGTGACTAAATATATTAAAGTTCAAGATCTTTAAATTGTGTAATTCGTTGAGGACAAAATGACGCAGCAACGGTCAATGGAAACCCAAATCACCAACCGACTGAGGGCTGGATTCACAATCACATCGAAAATCTAAGAAATCACAGGATGTTCCAACTTGTGTAAAATTCGTCACGGCAACTCCGAATGTGACTCAGTAGTGTATGTGGCCCCCACGTGCCTGTATGCACTCCTGACAACACCTGGGCATGTTCCTGATGAGACAGTGGATGGTGTCCTGGGGGATCTCCTCCCAGACCTGGATCAAGGCATCCTGGTCCGTGGTGCTACTTGGCGGCGTTGGATGCAGCAATACGTAACGTCCCAGAGGTCCTCAATTGGATTCAGGTCTGGGGAACATGAGGGCCAGTCAATGGCAGGGCCCTCTGCACCAGCGTGAGGTCTGAAAATGGCTCTGAGGATTTCATCCCGGTACCAAACAGCAGACAAGGTTCCGATAGATAGCAGGTGGTGGTCTGTACGACCCTCCAAGGATCTGCCTCCCCAGACCATCACTGACCCACCGCCAAACCGGTCACGCTGGATGATGTTTCAGACAGCATAACGTTCACCATGTCCCTGCAGTGTAATTGACTTGGTGTCACACTGGGATGATTACGCAATCCCTTAATTGTTTTGAGCAGCGTCTATAACCCGATCGTCTATAACAGCGAAACAATAACTCTACACACCGCAAAAAACACCAAGCAACAGCTGTAAAAGACTTTGGCAGCTCTTTGGCAGCAAGAACACAGGGGCAGTAACATCAGACAGTTTCCGTGTGGTTCTGCTGGAGGACCCTGGGAGAGACGTTGGGCCCCACCCATGACCCCCGAGAGGCAGACCCAGCCATTCCTGCAGTCTGGCTGCGATTACCCACCAGCACAAACGCAAACACACACACGGGGCATCGTCACACACTACCTCCCTCGGTTTCCCACAGACACACACGTGGCGAACACAATTCCCATCACACATACATGGGGAAAAGAAACCCCACCCGCCCCTTAAACCGATGCAAACAACCCACAGAAATACTGTAAAAATGGGCCTCTTTACAGTAAGCTCCCCCCCCGCTGGATCGATAATGATGGATAGAGGCTCTTCGTTGGGCTAATCACCATGTCCTCCTCAGTCCACCGCCACGCGACACCACGTCGGTGGCTAGCCCCAGGCCACGGTGGCACCCGGGCACTCAATCAAAAACGCAGCTTCAAAATAACAGTTTGTTGGCAACATTGATTTAACACTTAGAGCGTGTCTTTATTGCCGTGTAAATATGGTCCGTGTTGACCCGTGGGCCCAAACACACTGGCCTCCCTGCCACAATCATAGCCTCTGTTCAGGGACTTTTACGGGCCCATGGTTTTTATTGTGGCTCCATCGTGTGTCTGTGCTCCCCTAGTCAGACCTACGAAGGCAGGAGCTGCAGCCACGAGGCCTGGATTTAATTCCTCGAGGTCAGGGATCCCGGGAATCCCCCCCCCGTTAAACTATATCGGGGCCGCCCCACCACCACGCCGGAGGGGGGTCCCCTGAAGCTCGTTAAAACTGGCGTTGCCACCCCGGGTCCTAATCGGGTAACTTGCGTCATTCGTGACACGAGGTCACTCCGAATGAGACACGGCGGAAACGGCCAGGAAGGAATCACCTCTAAATGAATTACAGCCGGGTCCCCGCTCTGAATGCATTGGGAGGGTGTCACGATGCTCTGTTGTGGTCTGTGCTGTTCCCGTGATGACGGGTGAAGGGGCTTAACACGTAGGCAGGGGCCTGTGTCATCACAGCCCTGTGGCAGACTGGAGTGGTCTGGTACGCCCAACATTATCTATACCAACCATACCAACGTTGTGCAACTTCCAGACCCACCCCCCAAATCAGGTCCAGGGCAGGTATGGAGGATTGTCTGGTTTTATGAGACAAGAAACAGGTTCTAACATTATCCTATAAGCCATGTGCATGTACTGTAGACTCCCTTTTACTGGTAGAGCGTAGGGGACCACTGTGTTCAATTTAGAGCTAATTAACATTTACCAGAGAAATCGGAAAATCTGAATATCAACGTCCGTATAATAGTCTTTTTCAGTGTAAATCTTTTAAAGGGTCACATCACGAGCCTGAGGCATGGTGCTGATTGGTTGACGTTCCTGTTTGGCAGCCAAAAGTAGCGCCGAAGTCTTAGAATCCGCTGGTCTAAACATGCATTGAAAAGTCTTCAACTACTACATAAGCAACTTCTCTTCTTAATCATATCACATGTTTAAATAATGGAACGGAACCACATTAGACTCATGAATAATGCAGGAATTCATGACCATGTGCAGACAATGGGGTTTATTTTCCCATCTGTAAGCGTCGTTACATTTCAGCTTCAAGACAAAAGTTGTACTTTTCTAACCGTACGTCTCCAAGTACATTTTAAACCCGTCCAAAAATGAACAACCAACAGACTACCGGCCTCAGGGGATAAAGGCCTCACGTATAACCTTCCTAAGTAGTTTCATTTGAATGTCATCAAAATAATGTAGACGTGTACTAAAGAAAATTGTGAATGAAGACAAGGTGGGACGACAGTGGAAATCCCGTTCAAACGTGAGGGTGATAATAAATAAAAATAAAAAACAACATTGACCTGCTATTTCTATTTTACACATTATAGCCCCTCAGATATTTAACTCTGGGTCTTAAAGCCAGTCATATCTACTGGCATGATATTGACCAAAATTAGCCCTGTTTTCTTTTGGGGGGCGTAGGAGTGATATATGCCACCTCATATGATGGGCCGACCTTGATGAAGCCATGAAGCCAGTCCATTGGCAGCGCTGCTTTTGTCTTGTAGTCACCTAATGTATTCTGTACCCGGCACACAGGAAAAACGGAAGCCCCTTAAATTGCCTGCACATGCTCGTGAATTGTTTCATTATTATAGAGGATAATGTGGGTGGCTTGCATTATTCAACAGTGTAATAAACAATCTTTCAGAGTAAAATGTGGCTCCAACCGGGTCCAACGCCTTTTGGCAACGCTGCTCCGGTGATATTTACCATCAATCCGAGCCGTGGCCCAAGCACGTCACGTTGGCGGCCGTGACCGAAGGAGCTAATGTGGATTAAAATGTTTATTTAGAGGCTGTGTGTAATTTCCAACTCTGTTCCAGTATATGCTAAATGTGAAACGGGCCTAGTAAGAGTTCATTAGCCATACCACTGGAAGACAGCAAATTATTTTTGACTCTTCTTAGCATGCTAGATGGTGCTCCTTCCGTGCAAGAATGAGGACACTGTGTGTGACACAAAAATCCGAGCCTTCCGATATAGCTTCAGTCTGCGAACGAGGTCCTGTAATGCTTGGAGGGCGGTGGTGCCCAAATTACAACATTGATTTCCACTAGAGTGGCTGTTACCAATGGACTGAATGTTACTACACGATGGCCATAAAACACAGGGAAATGGATTGAAGGGAAAGAGCAGAGATGCAGGATGCTTCACTTGCAGTTTGTGTTCAACACAGGTTTCGCATGGCTGCTCTATCAATTAACCCCCGTGATACAGATAAAGACTCAGTAATGAACCACAATTCCATTACTGAACCTCTGATGGGCATAATCTTCTACGGGCCCCGAAATCACAGTAAATGGTTGGAGTTGTACTAAAAAAGGTGTCACAAAGAAGAGATCAAGGGGTTCTTTGAAAAATCTAAAAGGTAACGTGTTATTTTAGGAGGCTTGTAAGAAAGTCTCTTAAATATGCTCTATGGGTTATCCACTTTCAGTAAACATTTAACAACTAACATTAACCCTCATCCTAACCCTAATCTTAACCCTTACCCCAAACCTTCTCGTAAACCTAACCACCACCCTAACCTAGGCGATCGCTTATGGACAGATAGGTAATACTATCAACAAACTGTGGTACATCGTCAGATGGAAAGTGGGACTCTCCAAGCGGGCCCGAATGCAAACTACGTAGCGCGTTGATGAAGTGCATGAAGCCGTGCCTGGGCATTGTGGACACTGACCTTGCTGACGACGTGGATGAGGTCGCCTCTCTGGAAGGGCAGCTCATCGGGTTCATCCCCCACACAGTCCCAAAGCCCCTGGTAGTAGTTGGCGTAGTCCATGGAAGACACTGGGCACAAACATACAACGCTCTTACCCAATATATTAACGTGAGCTTCCCACGTGTGTATGTGAAAACCCTTAGAACCTTAACATTGGGTAGTCAGAGTGGGAATCAGAGCACAGGTAGCCTTTTCTTCTGCAGAACTATCGGAACTGCTCCTTGCTGCTTGATCCCAATTATTTTCCAACTTAAATGAGGATGATAATATATGTATATATATATACATACGACCGCCTGAGATTCCCCCTTTTGAATGATCTGTCCAGGGCCCTCACTTGTTGTCTAGCAAACATCAGTTGTTTCTTGGTTTTGTTAGAGTTATTGCAGCCTCTTTCTGACGGTTGACTCATCCACTTCAACGCTGATTTTGGCAAGAGGCCAGTAGATAGATTTTTTACGTGACTGCATTCCAACTAAACTACTAAAGGAGCTACTTTCTGTGCTTTGCCTTAGAATGCAGTATATAACATGCAATATTTCCTGTACATCTCATGGTGAAACATAAAGAGCTTCCGGAACTAAAATGTACTTCCTGTCAAGAGGTTGTTGAAATGCTGATGTAAAAAGGGCTTTATAAAATTTATTTGAAACCTTAATAACCCTCTCGCCAATTCCCTTTTGCCAAAATAAAAGTCATCTTTAAAACAGCAGCTTGCTAACACCAATATCGTATTTCCTTTTTTCACTCATTGATCTGGGGTCGACATCAACTGCAGACTAAGGCAGACAAAGTCTGCAGAGACGTTTGTACAAACGTTGGAAGGTTGTGTTTTTTTACTTTCTTCTATTTTGCTGATCAATGCATTTTGTGAGTGGAATTAACATTACATACCGGATTTTGCACTCTTCTCACTAACATTCTCAGAAGATCCTGTAAGGTCACTATCTGCAAAACAAGAAGAAAACAACCGAATTAAGACATTTCAAAAAACATATCTAGTGGATTGTCGGTGTTGTGGAGCTGTGTTGTTGTCGGGAGACGCCGCGTGTTCCCGACATCTCCCTTGACCTTTGACATCACACATTCACACACAGCACACAGGACAGTAACCAACAACACACCTGGTAATGGTAATGGACCGGCATGGACGTGCACCGACCACTATCCAGTTAGTTTAGGATGTTTACCGTGTAGGATATCCCTGTCACCTGTCATCTACTGAGCTCATTCCCAATCTTCTACTCAATCCTCTACTCAAACATCTAGAGGGGACTTCCCAGTCTCCCTCAGCCTTATAGAGAGGTAGATGTGACCGTGATTACGGTCACATCTACCGTGTTCTGAGAGGTGGCAGTCATATCCTTCCTCTCCGTCTGCACATCCATCATAACGGTGTTGGTCTGACGGTAAGGTCATCAACCCAACCACCCCTCCCCTGGCAGACCCACCCTTCCAGTAACAGCAGGAGCCAGACGCTCCTACCTCGCAAAGACAAACGGAAGCATACAACACACACACGCGCAAACACACACGCACACGCACAAACACAGACATCAACACGAACGGACACGGCTGGGTAATGTACCTACTGCCCCAACCTAACAACCAATTTTACCCGGAAATGGATCAAAAATGTCTTCTTTTATTTAAGCGAAAAAGAATAAGGTTTGCATTGCGTGTAATCGATATGCTGAGTTGAGCACATTGATAACATAACTCTGAGGTGGACCAAAGTAAAAGAGAGAGATTGATAGGCGATTGGTTCAGAAAGTGAAAGAAAGAGACTGTCATCCGATACGCCATCTGCGGTCAGGGGCTGTACCCAGATGGCCTCCTATGCTGAAAAGACAGTTGGCAAGACACATTTCTCCCTTCCCCCCCAATGACTCCTGCAAGGAGGAAATGGAATCTTGATGTATCTTAAATGGAGTGAGGACGACGTTAAGAAGTCGCCCCACTAATCGTCCTCAGGGTCGTTATTCCCTCCCACCAGTTGTGGGACACCCCAGGACTCCCTCTCTGACAGGCACCAGACCACAGATTCTCTGATTAGGACAACATGATTTATCGTGAATAATAAGTTGAGTGTGCGTGTGCATGTGTGTGTGTGTTTGTGTGTGTGTACATGTGTGTCTTCACACCTGGGAGCTTCTCATATATATCGTCCTCTTCCTCCTCTTCCTCCGCCCCGTCCTGTCTCCTGGACCTCCAGTCTTCCTGGACACTCCGAGAGGCGTTGTCACGGACACGGCCTGGCGTGGGCCGAGAGCTGGCCTCCCCGGTCACCCCCTCAACATCATCGTAGGTCTCCTCCCCTTCTTCTTCGTCCTCTTCCTCGTCGTCAAAGGGGATGTAGCTGGAACTCAGATCTGCATTGGACACAAACGTGGCGTCGAATAAGGAGGCGTGGCCTCGTACGCACCCCCAATGAAACCTGACCACCCGCGGTTCTGGGCGACACCCACTGCTTCCCGTTACGATATCTGAGGATCAGCAGGGAGCCTCGTCACACTGGAGTGACCCTCCAGGCGGCTCCTAGGCCTGCCAGACTAACCGGGAGAGTAAGCATTGTCCCACTTGACCTCCTGGTCAGACATGCAATGTGGAGAGACCAGAGGGGTTTGGGACAGCCGCCTAGGGGGAAGGCTTTTTGAGATCTCCAACTCTCCCGAAATCTTTTTTTACCATAATACAGGGCCTTAGACACAATCCAATGTGACAAGTTTTATGGAGCGGGAAAGAATTCAATGAAAGGATGTGTGAAACAGTCAGTTGTGCATGTCTTCGAAGTACAGTCGGACAGGGGGGGGGGGGTGGATAGTCAGCAAACACATGAATACCCTTAGCCTCCAACGCCATGTATATCAGCGCTTTGTTTGGTAGTAAACCGGCAGATGACGGGGTGTCTGTTACTTCCCGCAAATCATCCCCTTTCAGAGTATCCTGTGCGTCTCACCTCCCGGAGAGGAAGCGGCACGGTAATTGCTGGCGACTGGGCACTGTAACACAGAGGATCGGGTCCTCCATGCGATACACCATAGGCCAGGCAGAAATCAATGCCGCTGGAGGATAACCAGAAAGTCTAGCAATCAATTTCCCGTAAAGGGGGAAATCGGCATGGTGGAGGTGGGTGGGTGGGGTGGGCTTGTGACGTGGCCAATGAGGAGGTTCGGAAGGCGCCTGATTGGTCATTTTACCGATGGATATATTTGGAGACTGGATATAAACGCTTGCCCTTTCGGGGGTGTGGGGGGGAGTCAGTGAGGCAACAGCAGTCAATCAGAGGACAGACAAACTTTAACAATCTAAACAGTGTAACAACAGTGTCTGTTGTTACTCTAAAGAAGGTAGCCTAGTCTTTGCACGGTTAGATAACAACCCTGCTGAGTGGAGAGCGCATTCCTCCTGAGCACACGCTTTGAACACATGGCCACACATGCACACATTAAGCATTGTTCAAGCATAAAACAGTGCTCACATGGAATCACTCGGTGACTCAAGTTCCAGACCATGTAGATAGGCCTAAGACACAACGGGAACAGCAAGAAACAGCGGGCTTTGGCTTTTGTTTTTATGTCACTCTAAAATGGCCGACTTACCCTTCAGGACGAAGTTGATCTGGTCCACCCATTCCCTGGCCTCTCGTGGATTGCTAGCGGTGAACTGGGGACGACAGATGCCGTCACGAAATGTGCAGAATTAGGTTGGTCAAACGGCCGTCATTAATTTCCATGGTAATGAGTCGGTTGTACGGTGCCTACCTGAAAGGTTCTCCGGCCAGGGGCGGTCATCTCAAAGCAGGCATTCTTTTTGGAGTCTTTACGTAGGTTGGCTACTAGCTCTGCGCTGTAACCATTGATGTGGAATGCACCCTTCTGCTGCTTGTCTACATGACAGAAAGTATTATTTTAATACATTCACATACTTATATATATCACGTATAAGTCTGTGTATACCCGGATACACCATGTGGCTGCGTTAGATGGGACTTCAGACCAACCTTTCTCACTGCCGAAGTAGTAGAAAATGGTGTTATTGAGGACGCACCATCGCTTTTGCCATTCTAAGCTGAAGAAGCTGTGGTCTACATGGAAAACATAATGAGTACTAAAAAAATGTCTCGCATTCAATTCATGTTTTAATGAGCACATTCCATGTATCCGTACCTCGTCGTTTCTTCTCGAGGTAGCCTTGTTTCAAGATGTTACCGAGTTCCTGTGCTGCCACCACATGGATCTCCTCAAAATCTGTGGATGGATAGAATACATGTGAGATCCAACACAACAATGTAGCTCGATGCAACACAACACTGCAGCTCTATTCAACACAACACTGCAGCTCGATTCTACACAACACAGCTGCTCAATCCAACAATATCAGAACTTTGGGGAAACTGGGATCAATAGATTTGCAGCACTCCTACCATATATCTGCACCTGCTGCAAAATCAATGGGGAATGAACAGAATGGATGAAATCTGTAGTACTCCCTGGTCTGTAACTTCGTCAAACATTGACTCTGTACCTAATAGGTTTTTCGGTGTGTGTTAACAAAACGGATCAAACAGATCTATAGTCATACCGTGTTATACATGAAGCCAGGTAAAGTAAGGCCATTTTAAAATGTCCATTGCAATATATCATGGAAGTCAACCCCAGAACTCCCTGAACATACAGTGCTCTGGCAAGCTAGAGCTCAATCCCGACCGCTTTCAAATCATCGTCAACAGGCTTTTGGCCAAGTTACCAAGGAAGAGGGACCAGGGAAACAGATGGCCCCTTTTGGATTGGGCAGCAGGAGCCCAAGTGGACCCCGACTGTAGTGCTCAACTAGCACAAATGTCAATGACAATCTGCTCCCGTTTCCTCGCTGTAGGCCAATTAACCTAGTCCACTGTGTTCCCGTATAAGGAACACAATGGAGTCAGGTGTCGTCGCGTGTCTGACGTGGTGACTCTGCCCTGTTGGCCGTGACTTGATGGGCCTCCCGACGGATGAGGTGGTTACTGGCGGATGAGGTGGTTACTGGCGGATGAGGTGGGTACTGGCGGATGAGGTGGTTACTGGCGGATGAGGTGGTTACTGGCGGATGAGGGGGGTACTGGCGGCCGTGAGGCCCTGGACACCGCGAGGAAATAACAGACCCACACTGCTGGCGCTTTGTGGATGGCGATTCGCAGCGCTATAAATACGCTACTATCTGTTTTGTCAAGGAGCACCGATTTAGCCGATTAGAAGAAAGAAAAGCCTGGTCACAGATGACGCGGGTGCACCCGGAGCACATGTGACATACGTGAAAGATTCTGGAGACGCTGTGGTGAACGTTATGCTGCCTGCAACTTCATCCAGCATGACCGGTTTGGTGGTGGGTCAGTGATGGTCTGGGGAGGCAGATTGCACAGATTTCCACGTGCTAGCCGCCAATACCCTGACTGCTGTTACGCACCGAGAGGAAATCCTCAGACCCATCGTCCGACCTTACGCTGGTGCTGTGGGCCCTGGGTTCCTCCTGGTGCAGGAGAATGCCTCATGTGGCCAGAGTGTATAGGCAGTTCTTGGATGACAAAGGCGTTGATGCCATTGACTGGCCCTCACGTTTCCCAGACCTGAATCCAATTTGGAACCTCTGGGACGTTATGTATCGGTGCATCCAACGCCACTAAGTAGCATCACAGATTGTCAAGAAGCTCATTGATGCCCTGATCCAGGTCTGAAAGGGGATTTCCCAGGACACCCTCCACCATCCGCCGTCTCATCATGCTCGTGCCCAGATGTTGTCGGGAGTGCCTTCAGGCGCATGACGAAATTAGTATCTTGGGATTTCAATTGTTAACTATGATTTTCGGTGTTTGAATCCAGTATGAATCCTGCCATCAATTGGTTGGTGATTTTGGATTCCATTGACTGTTGTTATGTCATTTTGTTCTCAACACATTACACGATGTACAGTTAAGATTTTGATCTTCTTTTATGTGTGTGTGATTAGCAGAGTACTAAGCAACAGCTTTTTCTGTGCAGACTGAAGTACTTTTGGTTTGATCTGAAAGTTGACTACATCCATTAAAGCATGTATGATTCACAAAACCTTTAATACTGAATCCAAAATGTTTCAATCAGGATTTATCTTGGAATCCAGACACATATAAGCAATGAGATGATCGTTTCCCCCAAAAAGAGGAGCACCAGCTAATGAAGGCTCCATCCAAATCCCAGATGGAGGCTGATCTTCTATCAATCGCAAATTGCTTCATCAATTATTCAGTGCCATGCATCTACTTCCTTTTCCCAATTTTAATTAGTGTCATTCATATCATTTATATATTTTTATGAATTAAACAAATACACACCCACAGAAATCCCAAAGTAACCCCTAAACCAAAGTTCCCCATGGCTCCACATGTGATTTGCCAGAGCTACGTGATGGCTAGTCCCTGTCATTTGACGGGTCCTTCCTCAGCCGCATGGTGTTTAGGAGCTCTGCAGTTGCTGCTGCAAAAGAACGGCAGATTTCTGTGATAATGACCAGAGGGAGTTAATGTATTCTCCCATTAAAATCCACTTTAGTCACGCTGCAAGTCAATCCAAGGGCCGGCTACAGAGTGAATCAACGTGAACGTAGTGGAAGGTGGGAGGCCGAGGACATTATATGATATCTAGAACGGAGATGTTACGAAAACAAGAGGCCGTCGCAGTGGCAAGACGGAGAACCCCCCCCCAACTAATTTCACCAGCATTCCTCTCATTGGTCCAAAGAAAAACCCAGCCTCTAGCCATCTGCATGAGGCATTGTTAATGCCTTGTTGTAGGCACAGGAAGCGAGGTCACATGTAGCGAGGGGAACGGCACCAGAGACAGGGAGATTTACATGGAGTCGTATGGAAACCTGGAGGTGTCGCAGCGGGGCTGGCCAGGCTCAGCGTGGCGCCCCGCACACAGGAACATTATTCTGGGTTAAATCATCCCACCTGGCGGGCCGTACGGTACACAGCCAACAACGGGGCCCCACTGAACGGGGGGGGGGGGGTCTCTTTATCCGGGTTGAGGTGAGCCAAATGGTTGGGCAGAGCTGGTGAACTGACACCTCTTGACAACAGAGGGACCGGGGACACGAAATGGGGAGACTGAACGGAGTGCTAGCGGAGAAACCACCGGTGCGATGCCTGACCTCGGGATGAACCCTGCCAACGAGGTGAACCAGAAGGCAGAGGGAGGCCCTGGGGTCGCAGTGGGAGGAAGGGTGGGGGGTGGGGGAGCCTGGAGATGGAGCGAGTCGAGTGGGGCTGTGATCTCCTCAGACGCTGTCCATGATTAGGAAAAAGGATCCACTCCGAGTACCCCTGACCCGGCCTGGCGCTCCGTCTGCACATAGCTCGGGCTTAATGGAGACATCTCTCCTCATTACCGTTAGGAAGCGTTCCCGACGCACGTCCCTCCGCGAAGTCACCGTTTCGGAGGGAGGGCACGAGAGACAGAGGGGCTCGGGGGTCACAGGGCAAATGCCCCCCCCCCCCCACTCCGGCCGCTGATCTAATAATGATTCCAATGGAACGTAGAACATATAGATTCAGAGTGCAATCAGGGCAAAGACGTTCCAGAGGTCACAGATGCGTGATGGTGGGCTGAGTTGGTTGTGCGACAAAGACGGAAGGTCTAGAAATACTCTAAAAGGAAGGACGTATTTGGGTCGCCTGCCATTCTGTGCGTCCGTGCCCTGCAATGCTTTCTGATTTCCTGTGGCAGTGTTCTGGGGCAGAGAGAGACATCTTACTGCGATGTGACACTGGTTTCCCTTGGGCAGCGTTAAGGACCAATAACAGCGTCCTAAATCCCTTCACATCGATTTGCAACCACCGTTCAAATACTTAACTGCGAATAGAAGAATCCTCCAATCACAGGGGATGACTTTCAGGTGCCTTACTAACACATAGAAACAGGATATTTACCCATAGTGTAGGAGCACAAAACAGGATATTTACCAATAGTGTAGGAGCACAAAACAGAATATTTACCCATAGTGTATGAGCACAAAACAGGATATTTTCCCAAAGTTTAGGAGCACAAAACAGGATATTTACCCATAGTGTATGAGCACAAAACAGGATATTTACCCAAAGTGCAGGAGCACAAAACAGGATATTTACCCATAGTGTAGGAGCACAAAACAGGACATTTTCCCAAAGTGTAAGAGCACGGTACAGAAAGCATTGAATACCACAGTTGAATGCAACTGAGAGTTCAGCCCGGAGAAAGATTACAGTGAAAGATCTGTGTTTCTCAAGAATACCAATTTGAGTTTAACAAATTACATGTTTAGATACAAAATATTTCACATTGTACTGTAAAATTATACATACAAATCTGAGAAAAAGGTATTGACTGTTTATGCTTCCTTGCTTTAACATTTAACCATTAATGTACCACGTAATTGATGTAAATACAGGGCACAAACTGATGTAAAATGTTCTACACTATTCTGCGCTATACAAATATCAAACAAACCAAAGAAGATTTTACATTTTGATGGTTGTATTATTTAAAAATCTGTGGTAAATCATTAATAAAAATGTGGGCTTTTTGATAAGATCAATTGCACAATAATTTAAAAAAAAGGAATCGGCAAAAAATGTTACATCCAAATCTCAAATAAAAAATGACAGCTTGTAATTATATTGTTGTAACAGTAAAATACTAAACTATTGAATTCAGACTTATAATTAATTAAATAGTATAGCTTCTTCAGGAAATATTTTTTTAGAATTAAAAAAGAACATCGAGGACAATTCCCTACACAATCTGTCTACCAATAAAGCTGAAACAGAAGGCAATGGTTAAATCTTTGAGCACATTCTAACATCAAATATGTGTTCAGGAAAACAAAATAACACAGCTTTGAATAAAATATTGCTGTTGATAATTTGTTCATTGTAATAAGCTCCATAAATGTTTTATGCGTTACATAATGTTACTATATATTACACAAATAAAATATGTGCTTTACTGCAAAAACAATGTGTATGTGAATAAAAATAAATATGAAAAAAAAAAATATATTGAATTTATAATATGAATGGTAGTGAGGCAATAACTGAGCCAAAAGGCTGTTCATATGGAATAACCCAGGCTCTGGTAGACATTGTCGCCTATTCATTTTTATTTTACATTTTAGCCCCGCAAAAACTGTATGCATCTCAAAAAAACAATGTATAAATAATGTTGACCGTTCAAACTGTGACTTATTACATTTACACAGACTGGTTTCAATTATTGTCATGTACACATTTTCCATGAACTTCGTTCATAGAAAAGATAATACCAGTACAAATGCATATGTATATAAATCTCTCTCTATATATATATATATATATATATATATATATACCAAGGCTTTTATTTCAGAAGACAGACGGAATCATCTGTGTTTTGACAAACTACCAAACTCAAAGCAGTAGAACAATCAAACACAAAGCCCTGTGTTGTTCCGGGATCAAGTGCTCCCACACTCTCCGTGAGATAAAGTGCACAATAAAAGGCTACAATAAACCCTAGGAGATCGTTTCGATTGCGGATCAGCAATCCGCAAGCCGAGCACGCGCACGTGAGTCCACACGGGCACACCCCTGTCATGCTAGCACACAGCCATCGGAGGAGTCTTCCTCCTCGGCCTCCTCTAATAACTCCACAGAGGCAGGCTAATGACCTCAGAGAGCTACGTTACGCTCGCAATCAAACGCTCGGATCCCGGAGAAGCCCTGGGAGCCGCCGTGTCACTGTCTGCACGAAGGGCCGACGAGTTCCCTCTAATCTCCATTTATTTCCCCAGGAAATCAGCCGGCCACCTGGACTCGCCCATCGAAACTTCATTCGTCTCCAGAAATGGATTCCGGTGGGGAACGAAATCTAATTCTCATTTGCAAGGCAGGAGGGAGTGAGGGAGAAGCCAGAGAGTGAAGGGAGTGAGGGAGAAGCCTGAGGGAGGAGGGAGTGAGGGAGAAGCCAGAGAGAGAAGGGAGTGAGGGAGAAGCCTGAGGGAGGAGGGAGTGAGGGAGAAGCCAGAGAGAGAAGGCAGGAGGGAGTGAGGGAGAAGCCAGAGAGTGAAGGGAGTGAGAGAGAAGCCTGAGGGAGGAGGGAGTGAGGGAGAAGCCAGAGAGAGAAGGGAGTGAGGGAGAAGCCTGAGGGAGGAGGGAGTGAGGGAGAAGCCAGAGAGAGAAGGCAGGAGGGAGTGAGGGAGAAGCCAGAGGGGGAAGGCAGGAGGGAGTGAGGGAGAAGCCAGAGAGTGAAGGGAGTGAGGGAGAAGCCTGAGGGAGGAGGGAGTGAGGGAGTGAGGGAGAAGCCAGAGGGGGAAGGCAGAAGGGAGTAAGGGGGAGAAGCCAGAGGGGGAAGGCAGGAGGGAGTGAGGGAGAAGCCAGAGGGAGAAGGCAGGAGGTACCTGGGAAGCTTAACCCCTGGGTGAACCCTGCGCACCTGATCGTTTGGCCAATTGTTGTGTGACACGCAAAGCTAGCGGGGAGATTAAGATCCAACCCACCGAGTCTCTCACACTCCCCCGCCGCCTGTGTCGACCGTTCCACCTCCACACGGGGCCCGTATGCTCTGTGCGTTTTACCCAAGAACCTACACGCAAAAAAAAGCAACAATGCAAAAGGACGTTCAGGAGACGAGCTGATACGAAATAGTCGTTTTTTTGTTGTTTTTTTTTGCAAGAGGTGCCAGAAAACAACATGGCAGATCCTGAGGTGACATGAGTGATGGATGCCCCCTCGGTTAAAGACATCCAAATCTGCCCTTAAAGCAGGCTCTCTGCTTGCATGAGTTAGAGAGGGAGGGAGGGAGAGTCGGAGAGAGAGGGGGAGAGAGAGGGAGAGAGAGGGAGAGAGAG